>OZ022243.1:8929749-8974695 GCA_963978895.1 Erpobdella octoculata | reverse complement strand
ATTTTTACAGATTCCCTCAGCTCGGTTATTGTTTTACAACATAGAAAAAAAAATACACTTCAATAGTCATAAAACAGATGTTCTAAATCTTATAAGAGAATGTTCCAAAAGAGGGATTGTCTGCACCATCGTTTGGATTCCTAGCCACATAGGAATAACAGGAAATGAAAAGGCAGACAAATTAGCCTCTATGGCAGTCAAAAATCCAGAAGTACAACTCAACACATATCTAGAAATGAATGACATCAAAACATTAATCAAAAATGAATATATCATAAGATGGCAAGAAGAATGGAATAAAGGGCTAGATAGTACGTATTTTAGACAAATTCAACCATCAGTGAACAAAAGAACAAATAATGATACCGGATCAAAAAAGAGACAAATCACACTTAGTCGGCTACACCTTGGAAGAACTCTACTAAATTATGAATTACATAAAATGGGAATTATTGAGTCACCGCAATGTTTAAAATGTAACCAAAATATTCCTGAAACAACTACACATTTCCTAATGGAATGTCAAGGCAGAAAACAGTTGCATGATGCTTTGAAACGACACTTCGAAAAGAACAAAACACAAATGAATCTTGGAAAAATCTTTAAAGACAGAGTTGCTAGCAATATTGTTTTTAAATGGATCATCACGAAAGAACCAGAACTGAAACTAAAGTATTTCAATCAAAACTACAAAAAGTTACAAGAAAAGTTTGAAACATGGAATTTTGGTGTCAGAAATCAAAAAAATATAAAGAAAATTAGACCACGCCTACAAACTATTATTGCTACTATTC
The DNA here is from genome assembly GCA_963978895.1 of Erpobdella octoculata. Lineage (NCBI taxonomy): Eukaryota > Metazoa > Annelida > Clitellata > Hirudinida > Erpobdellidae > Erpobdella > Erpobdella octoculata. Next base: position 8,973,901 of record OZ022243.1, on the reverse strand, counting down.
TTGACTAAACTTCACAAAATTAGAAAAACAGAGTGTCAGCAAGTGTGTCACAACAAAGTATCTAAAAGTCTATTGGATAATCAAACAACCAATTGAAGAAAATATTGTCCAAATCGATTAAGTCGGAAAAGGACGTTAATAAAAAAATAAAAAAAATAAAAAAAGAATTTAGGTTCTCTTGCTTCTTGCGATTTTGAAAAGTGAAGCTCTGTCCGACTAGTGCATTAATTGTCGTTTGTGTTATCTTAATAAAATATACTACCCTTAAGTAGCGTGTATTCGTTTTGTTGAAGCTTCCCGGTCAGAGTTGCTCTTTTTCCCAATGCTTTTATCTACTCGTCGTCTCTGTTTGTCTTTCTGTTTCTCTGTCTGTTTCAAATCTTGCAATCAATTTTTGAGTCACTTCCTGATGATAGATTTTTTTCAAATTTTGCATACATGCTCAAAATAGAAGACAATGCAATATTCAATTATTAGTTTTACAATAAGTCAATTAATTTAGTTAATTTTAATTAATTTCATTTTTATATGGGAAGAAATATAATAATTTATATTCGTGACTAGCAGAACGTCATGAAAAATTGTGTTTTAATTACGTATAAAAGCATTGGGTTTTAAAAATTCGTTTTTAATTTACTTGTTTCTGAATCGCTCATTGATTCGCCTCCGACTGACTGAACAGCTTCTTCAAATCGCTCAATCCGATCAGTGAATGTAAGGATCTGGATCGTAAACAAATTGCTCAATTCGTTTGTAGAAGTCTGGTCTTACTTCGACGGATCTATTGTCCTGTATCATTGAGATTAACTGAAGAAATCTTTTTTCAGTTTCTTCTTTTTCAATTCTCTTTTCTTCTTTTTCTCGAGCCTCTTTTTCAAGTTTTTCTTGTTTTTCTCGAGCTTCCCTCTCAAGTTTTTCTTCTTTTTCTTGAGCTTCTTTATCAATTAGAAACTTAAGCAATTGTGCTATGTTTGAATCTTGGTCCTTTGACATCCTGGTCGCCAATTGTTATATCTTTATTATTCTAATTAAATGATAATAATTATAATCTAACTATTGTGGTTGCTAAAAACTTATTAGATCTTTGTTAATTATTAATCATTTATATAAACTTTTGTTTTTTATGAAATGACTAAGTAGGAAATAGAATAAAACTTATATATATATAAGTATACAAACATATATATAACAGTTATAAGCGGATAATAATGATTTTATTTTACTCAAAATAAACTACATGAATAACAACGATAATACAGAGCAAGGATTGTGGCATGGTAATTATCTATCATCTAGCACAGACAGTCCATCTTGTCGGACAAATAGTTCTTAGCTGGAAAAAAGAACTCCTTGTTCTAAACTCAGTTGAATTTTCCATCTCCTCATTCTCAATGAGTTCTTGCGTGGCCAGATTCACGCGCAGTGGTTGCGGCAGTGATCGAAAGTCACCCGCGGCTCTTTTTCAAGAAAGCGAGTCTGTACTCCTGAAAACGTTTCCTTCATAGCACTGTCCTTGGAGTCTCAGCAAAGATAGATTGAAACGCAGTAAATAATCCTTATAAAACCAACTGTTCTTGCCACAGAGGAAGATGGAGCAGCGTAGAGCCCTGTAAAGATTTCTTCAGGTATTAAATTGTCATTTACAAGCCTGATGCAGATAGACAACTGATCCGTTTTGGTGGTATCAGTTGTACCATCACCAATTAAGGTTTAGTAGCCATATTTCGATAATTTATCTCATTCAAGAAATTACGCTGCTATTGATCAGCCATGAGAGATAACATCTCTTTTTTTATTTAGGTTACAATCTCTGTTTGTGTGTGTGTGGCTTTCTCTGTACGCATATCTTGCAAGTAAAATTTAACCATTTTTTTGACTAGCTAGGAAGCTGAAACTTTCAGCATAGCTTTATATTGGATGACAATACATGATTCAATTAAAAAAATTTAATTTGAACATCTTTCGTATTTCTGATCACACCCTTTATATTGACAGGAGAGTTGCTTCAGGATTGTTTTTTTTAAATTACCAATTATGAGGGAAAGAATTAATTTCCTCCATCATATATCACGCAGGTACAAATGTACATGTACCACACAAAACAATCCTGAAGCAACTTTTCTGTCAATATGGTGGTAGAGCTGTAGAGCGTTCGCCTGTCGATCGTTAGGTCGGCAGTTCAAACCTCGCCGGCGTTACAAGCGTAACTCCCTTAAGCAAGGAGTTCACTCGCATTTGCTAAAGGGGTAGGCGCCTATAAATGGCTGCTTTTGCAAGTACCCTCCCTCTCTCGCCTTGAGCAAGACTTGTCTTGATAAGGCGTATGCTAAATCTCAATAAAAAAAATAAATAAAGGGTGTGATCAGAAGTTATTTGTTACTTTTTGGCAGGTTTTTGTCTGAACAAGCACAAACACCTTTCCCGTTATCAAATCAATGTAAAACTTGATCCATAGACTTTTGAAGACCAAACATTATTTTTGAGATGGTCAATCACTAAAATTTTTTTTAAAAATCCTTTATTTCAACGTTCTGCTAAAAAATCTATGAGATATTGCGTCATTGTTTATTTCATTGGAAGACAACAAATTTTGAAGTCAACTTTTAACCATTTCACGTATTACTATCGATGTGAAGTTTTTTATCCGAAATTTTATTTATAATGGAATATTGTTTTTATACCAATTTTATTAAAATTATTGATTATCAGATTTTCTTTTCATGATTTCAGATATCAAATTTTCACTAAAAATCTTCTTTTAATTTATGCAGTTTTTACACAGCTACACGAGCCCGCGTGGGTTTTGCCTGGGTTTCCCACTTTCGCGCGGGTAAGGGTTAAGCCTGGGTTAGCAGATGGGCTCTGCGCGGGACCCACTTGGGTTATAGTATGCTGTTTGTTTTATTATTAACGATGAAAAAAAATATTTTATCAAAGAAAAATTGTTGGCATACATAAAAGATATGAACCAAGAGCTTGAAAAATCAGGTTTATTTAACTTTTATTTAATTTCAAATGTTAAAAAGTAATTTTTGGTAATGTTAAAAAGTAGTTAACTTCTAGTTAACTACTAGGCAGTAGTTAAGAAATAGTTAATAACTACTGCTTTTAAAAGTATTTAGGAAATAGTTAATAACTACTTGTTTTTTGAGTACCTAGTTAAATATAGTAGTTAACAACTTTTAAAGTAGTTAAAACTGCAAAATTACAGAGAACCAACCGACTATATATAGTCATGTTCAAATAAATATATTTATAATAAAAAAATTAGGTAGCTAGTTTTAGATTGATCTTGTGATCATCATCTTGGTGGATTTCAGTGACTCCTGGTATCCTCGTAAACCATGCCAGTTCACTCCGTCCGCAGAAGGGGTGTGCTTGCCAAGGTAGTACAAGCCGTTCAAGTTGGAGGCGTGACAGTTGTTGTACCACCAGCCACCGTGGTGTAGCCCCGCACAATTGTCTGTTGATTTGTCGTTGTCAGAGTCCAAGGTGGTAAAAGCCATTTTGTTGTGGGTTACCATAGAATCGCCTGTAAATGTATGTGATGACTACTTCTCAGTTTTCAAGTGTAATCCGTAAAAAATGAAACAATATCTCACATACACAAACATAAGTATTTTCCTAGTGTTTGATTTAAAAAAAAAACTTTCCACAGTAATAGTAACAAGTAAAGGAAAAAAACGAGTTTTTTTAACACAAACTTTGATTTCAAATACACTCGATGTGTGTCTGTTTGTATGTGTGTATGTATACGAAAGATGTTCAAATTACGTTTTTTTTTTTTTTTTAATTGAATCATGTATTGTCATCCAATATAAAGATATGCTGAAAGTTTCAGCTTCCTAGCTAGTTAAAAAGCTGGTTAAATATCACTTGCAAGATTTGTGTACAGAGAAAGCTACACACACACACACACACCCACCCACACACACACACACACACACGCACACACGCAAACAGAGATTGTAACCTAAATAAAAGTTTGTAAAACACTTATTATCTCGGTTCTGTTAGTAACAGGAAATTACCAACCGGCTGATCCCTTGAATCCAGAGATTGTCAACATGAACTTGGTATCTTCACCCCCGATAACAAATTCGTCGTATTCGGCATAGGCTTTTGTCCCGTCAAAAGCTTCCATTTCGACCCTCATCTTATATTTATACTTAGAAGTCAAAATTGACAGAGGCAGCAGCCCTATTTGAAAAATATCAACCTTAAAAGATTTTTTTAATTCAGTTTTACAAATTGGTGATTGCTAATATAGCAAAAGTTTTATTTGATATGATTAAAAAAGTGCAAATATGCTTTAAACAAAAAAAGTGTTTTAATTAATTGGCTTACCCCACCAAAATTCTCCTTTTATTTCTCCAAAACCCAGCTTGTACATGTTCCATCTTCTAAAGAAGTTTACAGATCCGTTGAATCTTTTTTGAAAAACCTAGTCAGGTTGTTCAGATATTGCGATTCTTACATAAATTTTAATTATGTTTTTATACTTTTTAAATGAGAACAAATAAATATTCATTGCTTGCTCCCGTTTCTTTCCCCACACGCTCGCTCTCCAGTTCCGCTGGCCCTCCCGTTCCGCTCGCTATCCCGTTCCCGCTTGCTCTACCGTTCTCGCTCGCTCTACCGTTTTTGTTTGCTCAACCGTTTTTGTTCGCTCTTCCGCTTCCACTGGCTTTCCTAATCCCGCTTGCTCCCGCTCCTTTTCAGTTTTCCGCTCCCTCCTAACTTATTCTTGTTTATAGAACGTTAAATAAATTTGCCAAAAGTTGCTTGAAACCTTAATACTTTGCTACGTAACTAATTTTTAATTTATGTACATAAGCATTTTTGGCCTGAAAAGCCTTTGATCACAAAAAAAACAATTTTAAATTTAAAAATTATTTTATCTTTTTCTACTTTTTGACATCTACCTCTATGCCAAATTTTGTTAAAATTGGTTGAGCGGTTTTAATTTGTATAGAAGACAAACTAAAAACAGACAATCATTTTAACACACTTTCACTTAACTTGACTTTTCTGTCTGTCTGTTTTTCTGTCTATCTGTCTGTCGTCAAATCTTGCAATCGATTTTAAACTAACTTCCCGATGAGCTAGAGACTTAAAAATTTAAATATACCTCCGAACTGATTAACAAAGCATTCTATCAAATTTTTGGATCGATTGGACAAAATTTAATTAAATAATTATTTGTGATATTTTCGTCGAACTATTTATTGTCTATGCTAATATGCTTGTTTTTTATGTAACAGAATGTGGCCTATACAATCGATTATATAAATGTGTGTTTTTAAAAAACTTTGTTTTTCGCTTCACTTCTTTATATTCTTTTTATTAACTTCGTCCGGCTCATGACGTTATACCGAGTATGAATAAGCCATGTCTTAAGACAAGGTTTTCAACGGCGATTGATCGGCGCCGGTTAAATAACTGATCTAACTCACTAGTTGTGAGTAGGGCGTGGTAATGCCCTTGATAGTTAAAAGCTATCAAAACGGCGGAAGAGTCTCAATGAGATCAACGGTGTTACCTATTCTAGAGAACTAGATAGCAATGAGAAGAAAGTGGAACCATCTCGTGAAAAAAGTCAAAAAAAAACATGAGAAGACAAACAAACAAAAATGCCAGCTGGGCGGTCGCCTGGACAAACAAGCGCCCCGTTATGGATCTAGGGCAACCCTGGGATCTACCGCAAAAAATGGGCTACAGGGAAATAAAAAAAAACTGAGAAGCTGGTTGATGCAAAACACTAAGTATCAATCGGTACATGGAATGTAAGGACGCTTTTGAAAGATAAAAGCCTTGAAATTTTTGTCAACAGAATGAATGAATGGTTCGAAATGGATGTAATTGGTTTAGCAGAGGTAAGGAGAACGTGTTAATGGATAGTGGAATGCAATGGTCACATGTTATTGTACTCATGTGAAGAAAAGACTCATCAAGGGGGGGTTGGCTTGCTTATATCAAAAACGGCATTCAGAAATTTAGTCGATTGGAGCCCGATATCATCTAGAATAGTCAGTGCAAGGTTCAATTGTCAAGGTCACAACATAATCGTAATCCAGGCATATGCACCGACTACAAACCATAGTGATGAAGATGTCGATGAATTCTACAAGACGTTACAACACACGATTAACAACGTACGAAAAAGAGACATCAAGGTCGTAATGGGCGATTTCCACGCTCAGATAGGAGACGACAGCACTACATGGAATGGAGTATTGGGAACGGCTTCTCTAATTCTGTAGGCTAAACAACCTGAGCATTATGAATACCTGGTTCGAACACAAGCCTTCGAGAAAATAGAGATCACCCGGTGACCGAACGCGACAGATGTTTGACTACATCATGATTTACCGAAGGTGGAAAAGTTGCATTAACAACGCACGCAATAATGCCAAACGGAATAAATGATCACAATCTCGTGATAGCAAACTTCAAAACAAGATTCAATGTACAAAGGCGAACACGCACGAAGAAGATAAACATTGAAAAACTGTGTATTCTTGAAGTCAACGAACGCTACAAGATAGAGATCAAGAATCGTTTAGAAGCACTAAGTGGCATGGTCGAAGAAACAAACTTAGATGAAGCACTTGACATTGTTAACCACGCAATAAAAAAAACAACTGAAGAAGTGATTGGTTTCAAGAGATATAAGAAAAAAATGTGGATCAGTGACGAAGTACTCAACCTGGCTGATCAACAACGATCGATAAGAGTGAAGATGAACAACAGTCCGCAAGATGGAGACTTGAACGTCATAAACAACAAGGTTGAAAACTGTCCTGAAGAATGGTTTAACAAACAGTGTTGTGAAGCAGAAGAAGCAAGCCGGAAAACGATATGCGAGCTCTCTTTCAAAAGGTCAAAACGTTTAAGAAAAGAATCAAATTGAACGAAAAGCATGGAAACATCAGAGACAAGGATGGCATCCTTCTTACCAAAGACTCCGACATCCATCAAAGATGGCATGAGTATGGTACAGGACTCTACAATGTCAAATTACAAACGAATGATAGCTTTCTTGAACAACTTTTGCAAAATTGTAGGAGAGACGAACAAGAACCTAATATCCTTGAAAGCGAGGTCAAAGCATTTTTTTTTTATAATAGTTTATAGTCCTTTACATCAAGTGTTTTAAGACTGAAATAGCTGTATGTAAGAAGCACCTAAGTACTTCCTGTCGTGGATCATAATTTGATCCTTTTAATTTTCCCTCCTTCTTTTTCCAGGCTTGGGACTGGCTTGCAAATGCAAGGCGAAGTTGAGGTCAAAGCAGCAATTGCCAAGATTAAGTTGTGCATAGCTCCTGGAATTGATGGTGTTGAAGGAGAGCTAATAAAAGAAGGTGGACAAGCAGTAGTTCAAATAATGCACAAGATTTGGGATACTGGAGAATTCTCAACACTTTGGACAAAGTCCCTCGTAGTTACCAAAGACATTTCTCACACAGCCCAGAGAAAAATTATTTCCATCTTTATAGTTCACAAAAACGTGGTAGTTTAAAAAAAAATTTTTAATATTCTATTTAGAAATCTGAACCGCTGGAGCGATTTTGATGAAATTTGGCAAGGAGTTAGTTTTAAATTCTCTTTCAGACCGTTTCAGATATATCCGCGATGTTACTGCTTCAAATTTTGTTGTTCTGCCAGCTGCAGAAACATTGCTAGATTTAAGAAACAACTGGTTCCTTCTATTAAGCCACAACGCAGCTTTGTTAGCAATAACCAAGGAATTTATTTTGAAAAAGACACAAAACTTCAATGCAGAAATTCCAGTTGAACAACAGCAAGATCGAGGCAGCCAGGATGAAGACTTAGATACATGACCTGCAAAACCCTTTAAATATTTAGCCACCTTAGTTGTTCCCTCATAGGTTCAACTGGTAATGACTAAATCTCAAACGGACATTGAGTTGACAACATATTTCACAGCCCTGCAAAATGGAGAACATAACCCATTGCCTGATGAGGAGAACTGCATAGCTGAATGGGGAAAAAAGACAGGCTTTCCAGTTTTAAAAGATTTTGCCCAGAATATATTATCTCTGCCATGTTCAGAAGCGTTTATAGAACGTTTGTTTTCAACATGTGGGGTGCTCACATCTGGTAGACGCAACAACATGAGCAGCAACTTAAAGAAACGTGTATTTTTGAAACATAATTTAAAATTGATTTAAATGTACCTTTTAATAAGTATTTCATGTTAGCAGTAAAAAATTGCATAAAGTTTTTTTTTAAATTCATTTAGCATTTTTGAAAACGGAAACGAAAACTGAAACTACAATAGGTAAATGTGTCAAAACGAAATAGAAACTGGAATTAAAATAAGGATAAAACTACAACAAAAACTGAAATAAAAATAAGCTTTTCGAAACGAAACGAAAAGTAAAACTTAAATAAATTTAAAACTAATACTGCACTAATGAAGAGTACGATTGAAATGCAAATGGCTGAAGAACAGGCCGGATTCAGATTAGGAAGAGGAACAATCGAGCAAATCTTTTCACTTAGATTGATAGCAGAAAAATACCTCGCGTTGCAGGATAAGGAACTTTACTTGATTTTCATAGACTTCGAGAAAGCGTTTGATCGTGTGTGGCACCAAGGTCTATGGAAAGTACTACCACCACTTTGGAATACATCCGAAAATGATAAAAATGATTGAAAATTTGTACAAGAGAACGCAAAGTGCCATTAGAGTTGGAAACGATGTAACAGAGTGGTTTCAGCAGGTAATTGGTGTGCGACAAGGTTGTATTTTGTCACCAGATCTGTTAAATATCTACTTGGAGCATATCATGCAAGAAGCACTTGATGGCTCAGAAGACATTGGAGCATCTATAAATGGCAAAACAATCAACAACCTACGTTTTGCCGACGACATTGGTATCCTGGCTGAGGTACTCATACAGGCACAACTCCTCCTGGACAAAGTTGATCAGGTCAGCACAAGGTACGGATAAGAAATAAGTGAGACTAAGACAGAGTGGATGCCAGTTAGTACAAAAGATGAGCATATAGTAAAAGAGCTAATTGAGGAAGGACTGTTGCTAAGGAAAAAAACTTGCAACATGTAAGCAGCTTTAAATACATTGGGACCATTTTGACTGAAAACTGCGAGAACATGAAGGACATCAAAGTACGAACAGCCACAGCTTTAAAAGTAATGAGCGAACTGGATAACATCTGGAAAAATAAGTACGTCAAGACAGTAACAAAAATGTGATTGTACCGATCAATCATAGTACTAATTGCCTTGTACGGATGTGAAACTTGGACACTGAGAAGCGCTGAAGAAAAAAAATTAAATGTGTTTGAGATTGCATCACTTAGAAAAATCCTAAGAGTTCACATCATAGACAGGATGGAGAATGAGAACATCAGAGTGGCTCTCAATCAGATACAAACAATCGTTTAACGAGTACATCAAAGACAGCATCAATAGCCAGGACATGTGTTACGGTTGAATAAGAACAGGATTGCAAATGTTGTACTGCACGGTAGAGTACATGGAACTGCGAAAAGAGGACGCTCAAGAACAACGTGGATGTGGATGACATCAACGACGTAAGGCCGAAAGTTCTAATGAGAATTGCGCAGAAGGGAAAAGAGTGGCGTTTGTTCAGTTCAACTAATGCAAGAGCCCACGTCTATGATGTCCAGTAAAAGCTGTACAGAGATATGGCAAAGAAGAAAAAGATTAACTTCACCGTGTTTGCTTGCTTGATTGTTTGAGCCATACGTTGGGACCCGTTATCCAATCAAGTTGAAATTTGGTGGGTTTATTTGTCGCTGCAGTATTTACATTCTATTAAACTTTCAGATTGATTGGACATTAGTGGAGTAAATTATAGAATAAAATCAATAAAACCTTTAAAAATTCTACAAATTAAATATTTTATGTAAAAACCCATTAATTTTTAGTTTTTTTTAAACGATATTTTAATTTAAATTTTATAATTTTATAATAAAATATTTGTTTAATCGTAAAAGCTCTAACTTTCTACGTTGTCTAGTTTTCGAGTTTATTTTTCTCACCAGCCAGCCAGCCAAATTGTTTTATTAAGCTGCCTTTTTAGAAAAAAGTTTCCCAAATGTGATAAAAACGCAAAATATAATTGCTCGTAGTTACTCACCGTGTATTTAATTCCGGTGTCACTAAGTTCACAATAACCTGTTACCATGTGGTTTTTGAGGTTGAACCAGAAGATGTTGTTTTTCCTCATTTGGTTCGCATCGATGTCTTCGCAGTCTGTCACATCTGCGCAAAAGTTGGAGCTATTTTAATACTATAATTTGATCGGCGGCGGCCTAAATTTCCGCTTCTCGTGTTTTTCCGTTTCTCGGGGACAAGCTACTATAGGCCAGATACGGATTTAAGAAACTTCGTTCCGAAAAAAGTGTCCGGTGCTCTTGAGGGGGTCCCTCGATATGATTTTTACTGTATTCTTGTTGTTTCCAAGTTTTTCCAATTACCCATATATAACTAACAAAATGAAAAATAACACCGATATGCAACGGATCTTAACTGTAAGCTTGGGACTTGTTTGATAACTCTTAGCCCGGGCATTTTTTGCCTCTTCTCCCTTTTGATGGGATTGATACCAACCTGGTGGTCTGGGTAGTTCTTCATTCGGTCCTTCGTCGATGTAGTTCCAGATAGAATTGTCTCTTCCGTTTACTTTATAAACATTAAAAACAGTCTTATGTTCAACTTATCATGATTTATTTGTATTTTTTTATTTAATAAACGTTTCAAAACTGCAGCCCCAATTTCTTTAGAGACTAGAAAGTTTCTATAATTCTCACCTGTATTGAATACAGCAACAAAAAAGATAGGTACAAATACAGCATGCATACTGTCTTTTTAACGTCTTACAATGTAAGATAGTAGTATCAAATCAGATATTAAACACAATTTTAATATTTACAAAAAAGTTTACTTTTAAGCTTTACACCAACAAGAATCTGAAATATGTTGAAATAAAGTAACACAAGTAGCTTTTATGAAGGCCCTATACCTTAGCTGCAGTTAATCAGTTGAAAAGGTGTTCACACTCTAGTAGAAACTTGAACTAGACTGTTGTACAACTTTACCAATATTGTTTTTTTTTAAATATTTATTTCAATCGGGGAGAGCAGGTCCAAATATGGAAACGTGTGTCCTGGACTGTTATAGGGAAAGTACCAACTTGCTTTTTACCAGACTGCTTCTGTTGATATATTTTTGCAAACTGTGTTGGTGTAGAAATGATAAAAAGTTGTACACGAATGTGAGTGGGTAGGTAGGTGTGTATGCGCGTGTGTGTGTATGAACGACAAAACATATTGATTTGCTAGTGAGCTCTACTCTGAATTTTGGCATTTAAAATTGAGTTCATGAAGCCAATACATGAAAAACGCATTCACTCTAACATTATAACAGCAGGTTTTACCCGTGAGGTGTGAAAAAAATGATTGTAAGTTTCAACCACTTTAAGTAGGATTCAGACCGAGACAAACATAAATGTTCGTCTTGTAAAGTCAGTGCAGTAGGAAGTTACAAGAAACTGAAAACAACTTCTATTTAGACTGGAACAATTGGTTGATGTTATCACTGATGCTCTCCTTGGTCCTATACCAATGCTAGAGTGTGGGTGCATGGGTCCCTCAAAAACATGAGTGCGGTACTTTACTGATAGGTTATATGACTATTGCTTAGTTGTTGTACCACAAAAACTTGTTCCATAATTATTATCGATGACCGGGCAGGGAGGGCTGAGTAGTTGTACTTTATTTTCAGAATTTTCTAAAGTTCATAAATTGTTTATTCCTAATTATTTTTTATGACTATAAGGAGAATATGAGTGCTCCTTCATTTATAAAATTAATATGAATCTTTGTTACATACTAGCGGAGTACCCGGCGATGCACGGGGTTTTTAGACGTTTTTCTATCGTTTTTCTCTCTCTCTCTCTCTCTCTCGTTTCTTTCCTCTCTTGCTTCCTTTTCTTTTCTCGCTTTTTCTCCTTTTTTTGCTTGCTCTCCCGTTCCTGCTTCCCCTTCCTTTCCCGCTTAGGCAGAGCAAGCGGGAACGGGAATTCTCCTTAAAGCCAGAGAGGTTTGTTTTGTGGTAACCACAACAATGCCTATTAGTCCATATAACAAACAAAATTTTTTCCAAGCAATGATATTATTAGACTAGAATGACTAGATAGTTAGACAGTCGAGAAATAACAAAGTCAGCTGATAATTTCTTTTTCGTATTTTTTAGCAGAATTATGAATAATTAATAATTAATAAAATAATGATATTCTTTAAACTTGAAAACAAACTAAAGTAGACTAGAATGTCACTTAATACTTATTTTCAAACGTATCAACAGTTGCTGCTGCATAATTGTGCTTAGATAGTTCATAATGTTCCCTTGAAACTGGTTGATCAACGACTCATAAAGTTCTCAATTGGGACTTCAAGAATGTTCCAATAATGACGCTTATTTAGTGGCCATACACATTTTTTATGTTTTAATTCAAAATACATTTGACATGAGCTGCATTGTTTTCAATTAATTCAGTAACTGTTACCCGTATAGCCTAAATACAGCTGTCAATGTAACCCCAAAACCGAAATATAAGCCAGAGCGTACAAAAAATCTACAAACAATTTCTAGTAAATGCTTAGCATCTACTTACTACTTGTATGATGTCCTAACCTATCTGGGTCTGAAACACTGGCTCAAGTATTGTAACAAACTGCCTACCCTAAAGCAATCATAAGCAGACGTGCAAACGCACATCCATATAACTAAAGAAGTTGTCTAACAATGGTTTTTGACATTTTCGACATTTAGTTGTACTAAATATGTGTATTTTGCCTCAAACTTGAACCCTCAAAAGTTGGCTAGATCCGCCAGTGGATCAGGTAGAAGGTAGAGCAACTACCGTATTTTTACGCACATAACGCGCACTCTGACATGCCTGGAAAGGTTAAAAAAAGGATGTTGCTCTATAAATCAGAAAATGAAATTTACATATGTAAAATGCATTTTCAACAATATGTATATAATACATTTTACCAATCAAAGTATTTATTTATAAAGCCATATTTTTATTTAACCCTTCCCCAAGCATTTCAAAATTTCAAGCACAATTTTCAAACATTTTTTGCGGGAGATACATGAAGTAGATATATATCCTATATAAAGACTACATATTGTGTCCAGGATATAAGATTTGACAGTCTATCTGTCACAGTAATTTACATCTCAGAAACAGTTTGGATCACACGGATCCAGTACACGAAAAATTGTATGCAGTCACAAATAAAAATTTTAACAAACTTAAATTTGATCAACATATTGCTCAGATGACATCTGAAAAAGTGGTTTATTTTAATAAGCAATAATCTAAAAATTCAAAGTTTTTTTATATCCAGTTCTAAAGGCTTTTATAGACAGAAGATAAAACAAAATTGAAAATCAATAAAATGGGCATGTAACTTCAACTTCTTTAAAATATCCTATATTTTATAAAAAGCCATATTCGTTTTTTAATTGAATTAACAAGTCAAATTGGTCTAGCAAGCATATACTCTTAAAAAATAATCAGTGCTTAAGCTCATCTGAAACACTCTTCCCTCCTCTTTCAGCTTGGCTCATCTCTCTCTCTCTCTTTCCATGTGGATGTTATAAATATTGATGGCCCCCCTAAGACATATGCTCCTGTTCTGCTTAGCTTAAATATAAGAGAGTGCCAGAGAAAGTTACAAATGAAAACAATTTAAAATCACACTCCATCACATTAATAACATTTAATTGCTTTGCATAAATCTGAGTTTTTTGTAAATAAAAATAAATAAAATGACCTGAGAATCGGAATCAACTAACTGACATTTTTATAAGATGGTAAGCAGGCATTAGTAATAAAATGGACCAAAGAAGAGCATTTACAATTCAAATATTCTAAAGAATGTTAAGATTTCATGGAATGAATAAGACATCTGAGAGCGCAAATGAAATTATCATGCGACTCAGTTGAATTTTAACATCACATTTTTTAGATGAGCACATAAAGAGATCGATGAATTTGTAAACTTTTTCCAATAAACAAAATCATGCACAGAAAACAACAATCAACCGGTAAGAAAACAAGATATGTGTGAGAAATCACAGTAAACAGCTCTTGCAATAAACTAAATTGAAATGAGGCTAATTAATATTCATCTTCACCAATACCACAACAAGAACAGAAATCAAAGTACGCAAAACCATAAACTTACATTAAACTACTGACATAAATAAACAAAGATAAGCAACAAAAGTTTTTTTTACTAAGCCTTTACTATAACACAAAAATACAAAATCTACAGAAATTACTCAAAATTTTCTCTCTTCCACACTGGCAACACAACTTCTACGTTCGAGAGAAAAATTAAGACTCGTTGTTGCGTTGGGGTTCTTGTGCTTGCCGATGTGTCCGAGAAGTTCCCTTTCGAGAAACTGTTCGTTTTCGACAGTTGCTTTCATTGTGTGGATGCCTCCTTTTGATGTATTTATACACCCACTGCCCACTCGTGGTCCCTGTTCAGATAGAAAAACACTTTCAGAGATGTTCAGGTCAGAATCAGTCAAGCAGCTTTCATCACTCGATTCGTTCCCATCCGATCCTCTTCTGACGGCTATAGTTGGAATTGTGGTTGAGAATTTTTCGATTTCATCAATTTTAATTTGGGGGATCTTTTTGTCTCTTTCATGATCTCCATCACCATTTTTGTTGTCCTCCATATAATTGTTAGGGTGGTCGTCCCGAGTATTAAGTGAAGGAACCTCTTCTTTGGTGGGTTCAGGTTCCTATTGAATAACAGAAATCTGTTTTAATTTTTTTTCAAACGAATATCAATTATTATCAAAATTATTGATAAGACAATAAAATATTTCATGACAAAAACCGTTGAGACTAAATAATAATTATTAAACCTTATTGCATTCTAAGTGCACTTCGACTGGTTCCATTTTCTTACCTAAATCAGCTGCTGGATTTTGAGGCTGAAGGAAATATAAACCAAAATGAAATGTTTAAAACTAGTATTTTTACATGTTTACAAAAATAAGAATTAGTCCATTTTCTTAAGCTCGGTGTTATATCTAAGCTCAAAACTGTTTTAAATTTAAACAGTGGAAACCCATGGACATTAAAAGATTGACACATTCATTCATAAGTCAGTAAAAATAATTAAGCAGATATGTGTTTACGATTTTCAACTTTGAAAATAACCCATGCTCATTGTTTCAAGTTTCTTGTTGATTTGACATTGGAAAAACTGCACCTCTGAAGTTCATATGTTACAAAGAATTTTTTACTAACATTAAATAAGTGTACCAGGAAAACTGTATTAAAAAAACTGAAAACTGTTTTTTCCTTTAAAAAGAGTTTTTAAGTTGCAACTGTCATGTTTACAACAGCTAAAATTACACAGCTTTTGAAAGCTAATTCTAAGCCTCGATGATGTTCTCACTTTTCAGTTTATCTTATTGAAACATCATTAAACATTGATGCTATCTTCCAGACAGCTGAGATTTTGAGTTGAAAAATCAAATAAAGATTTTTAATTAAAAATTTAGTTAAAAAATTTAATAAAAGATTTAAGTTGTAAATGTTAAGCTCTTCAGTCTCGACTTTGTCCATCCTTATTATATTGTTGTTATGCTACTGGTTGATATATCAATTGCAGAGCTGCCAAGATGTTAGTTGTGTGAGTGTTGCTGCAAAAGAAACCAGGTTAACTCAAGTATTTTAGTAGATGTGATGGTTTGTCAATAAAGAAATAAATCCAAGAACAGGTATGATTTTTTTCGAGGGGTTCAAAGGTGACAGATTCAAAAAGTGGGATTGTAGAAGATCTGAATAAATCTATTACTTTTAATTGCAATTCAAAATTTTACAATGTTCTTATTTATATAATAAATAAATGATATTATTCTTTTAAAATGATTTAAAATCAATATTTGCCAAACACAGAGCAGAGTAAGTAGAATTATTTGTGAAGTTAACTGCTGAGACGAAGGAGATGCCAATAAATAAAAAGTGTGTAAGGTTATTGACATAAAGTTTTTATACTGTTTTTAAATTTCTATATAGTAAGAAACAAAATAATAAATATCTTTTAAACCTTCTTTCTTTTTCCGAAATATAATAAATATACATTCTAAAATAATCGAGCCAAAACATAAACATAGTCAAGTATTAAATATCACAAAGAAAAGCTTAATAAACATTTAACGTTAAATAACTCACCTCACTCTTCAACGGTTCTGATGGCATCGGCTTATTAAAATAATCAACAGTATCAGTTGATACAGGAATGTCTTTTTTCTGTTTGTTTTTCTTCTGCTTGCTTTTTCTCTCCTGAAAATAAATTTTGATTTCATACATCACTCAACTTTTCTATAATAATTAATAAGACACTCATGCTAAGTGGCACTCAACTCAAAACTATTAATCACATTCTGTTTTTGATGTTAGGAAAAACCTCATTGTTATTTCAAAACAGAAAATCAAGTAACTTTTTAAACTTTAAAATTAGCTTAAATTCTGCAGTGAAACAAATATATTACAAAAACTTACTGAGAACATAGAAACATGATTAAATGATTACACCAACCTTTGGTCTTTTATCTTCTTGTACACTACTGCCAGCTTTAAGTTTTTTCTGCTTTTTGGTGCAAGCGAAACACGAAAATAAGTGACTCATTGTAGAAATTATGTCCCGGCTAAATTTACTTCACTCCTGGAATCAAAAAACCTCTTAATTCACAAAAACATATAACAAAACCAGAAATGTGGTTTGTCAAAATTATTCAAAATTCAACTCCATTGGAACCTTGTTTTTACAACTTGATTTCACAAGAGGGACAGTTGCATAAGTCAAACAAAATAATATGAAAGAGAAAATGCATAATTTTGAGGATGTGTAAACACAAGTCTCATAACTTAGGGTCATATAAATGAGGTCCTACTGTAATTATTAAATCATTTATACTTCATGTTTGCCTGCTTGAGCCCTACCTTGTGACACATACTTCCTATCATCCAATCAAGCTAAAAATTTGTGTGTTTAATTGGTGTCAATAACATTACATTGTAATAAATTTTATGATCAATTGGACCAAATTTAAACCAAATAAAAATGTAATTAATTACAATTCTTTAAAAAATATAAATTTTTTCAGAGAAATAAGGTTCATTCTAAGAATGCGATAATTTATTTTTCAAATAAAAGATTCATAAAAAAAAATGCTTTTTCTATGTTGATCTGAAATTTTCTTAAATTTTCCATCCTCACATACTTCACATGTCAAGTATTTAGAAGACTGTGGACAATGCCAAATTACAAAATATAAATGATTTGTGCAAAGCTATGTTTTTAATGGTTTATTCACTATATTAACACAATATATAGTAAATATTTAAAACGTTGGATTTGCCATTTAGAAAACAAACTGTCTATTCAAAAATTATCGATGAGACGGCAAGATAAAATCTGTGACTGACAAAAACTAAAAGCAGAGACCAAATAATTCAAAAATTGATAATACACAGCAATCACAAGCATTAAAAAGTTTACTACATGAGCAATAAATATCCGATAGCGCGCATAGCTAAGAACAGCTTACGTGAAATTGAAACCATGTCATATGTCATCTAATAACTAATAAACTAATAAACTTATAAATTGAATTCCAGCTGCGGGTTAGTCTTCGAAAACGTACAAAGTACAAACCAATCCAGTTATTAACTAAAAATTCTAGTAAAGTACAGTAACGATACCCATTATTTTCAAATCTCCGGCAAAAATAATTAAATCATAACCTTGTTTTATATTCGCCACATGCAAACGCTACCGAAATTCTTTTCCGAATGCCACCAATAAACGGTAACAGATAGGACAACAACACCTGTACAAAAGTACAAAAAACGAATGAAGCCGACCTTTTCGTTAATAATTAACAATATTATTTTCATTTTTTAAAATAATAATAAAAATATAAGTTTTCTCATAAGTCAAAATTTGTTCAGCGTTGTCACTACAAACTAAAAACTTTGACAATTAAATTTGAACTACGGTCAAAACTATCATCATCTCTCTTATATCAGCATCATACCAGCTACTCGGACGAAAACTCGGAACTGTGCATTTACTTTAGTGTTGTAGCCCAGATACCTGGAACAAACTTCTAATTGATCTTTGCAAATCAGTTATAACCATTAACTATGGGGCCCTGGAGAGGTGAAAATGTGTCGGTGCGAGCCTTTCTGGGGCCTTCTTTCTAATCTGAGACTGTCTCAGTGAGACATATGTTAAGGTAGTATCCTGGTAGCTTTCGCAGCCACTAAGTTTAATAATTTGGAACTATGACAGTTGAAACTCTGTAATAAATAAACTACCTGGGGGAAAGTCATGTCCTAATTTTCAGAAAAAAAAATTGTCTAAATATTTTTGATAGCCGATCGGGGAGTGTAGATTATTCTATTATTATTAAAATAATTATAGCCAAATATTAAAATTGTGTATTTTGTAACATAACTTTTTTGTTTTTTTATTTTGAAACTTTACATGTAAAATAAAAATTGTTCTTCTTACAAACTTTTATTTAGGTTACAATCTGTGAGTGTGTGTGTGTGCGTGCGTGCGTGCGTGCGTGTGTGCGTGCGTGCGTGCGTGCGTGTGTGCGTGCGTGCGTGTGTGCGTGCGCGTGTGTGTGTGTGTGTGTGTGTGGCTTTCTCTGTACACAAATCTTGCAAGTGAAATTTAACCAGCTTTTTATATTGGAAATCAAAGTTTGTGTTGAGAAACTCGTTTTTTCCTTTATTTGTTTTATTTTTATTCGTACCAAAGTTGTTTGCTTTTGCTTGTAACTTTACTTTTAACATTTTTATTTGTTTTTTGAAACATTATTTGTAACAACCTTTTTGCTTTTTTTGTAACCCTACTTGTAACATTACATTTTTGACTATGTTTTCCATGATGACTTTGAAATTGATTTTAACTGAAAACAAGTCAATAGATAGTAGATATTGACATCAACAACGTGATATTATTATGTAGTTATGTGAGACTACATTTGTCTTAACTTTGGTTCTTTTTGGCTAAGGCAAAAAACTTTTTCTCTTTCATGGCAAATTTGGTGAAATCCAACGGCGCCACTAAATTCACGAGTTGCAGGAGAAATTATGTTGAATGACTCATATCTTAATTGAATAAAAAAGAGTTAGGTTTTGAGTTGATACAAATTTAGAATTCAACGGACTCCATCGAGATCGGACAAAATTTTCTCAAAGCATGTAGACAAAGCTATAAAAATTGTATGATAAAAGTTTATTTTAGAATTTTTTTTTTAATTTTAACATAAGGAATTTAAAAAACCGATATATAGTTTTTTTTCAAATTAACATTGTAATAAAACCTTTGTTTTTCCCACATTGATTCGAAAGCTTCTTATATTTCCATCCTTATATATACTTCATGTATGAACCTATTTAGGAAACTGTGGTCAATGTAATTCTATTTTATAGATTTATAATATCAAAAATGATTTGCAAAAAGATAAAAAATCATCGAATTAAGACATGTAAAAGATTTTTGAAAAACGATGTTTTACGGTTCACTTTCATATATACCAAAAATTTCATATATATATAAAAATGGCTTGCAAAAAGGTTTAAGCTGCCGAATTAAAAATTATAAAAAATTAGTGAAAAACGAGGTCACACCTGGAAGCTTGTCACCATTGACTCAATGTATATTATATCAATGCTTGTCATTGTCATATATCACAAAGACCGTCGTAAAAAAAATTCTCCAATAGATGAGTGGTGAATTATTGGAATAATCTTCGAGAAAAAGTTGTTGACGCTCCTAATGTACCGGTAATTGCATTCAAGGCCCTGATGGACAATTTTGTTGGTCAGAAGAATTATGAGTTTCAATGGATTGTGTATATTAGCTTTTACGTAATGATTAATGCGTATAACGTTTTTGCTTTGGATTTGGAATTGTCGTTTGTTAGTTGTTGGCGAGAGGCTGTTTTGCCCGTTGCAAGAATTATAATATACAGGGGCGGCGCCAGGAATTTTGTTCTGGGGGGGTCCAAAATGTCCAAGGACAAGTTGAAGTATATATATATATAAATATATATATATATATATATATATATATATATATATATATATATATATATATATATATATATATATATATATATATATATATATATATATATATATATATATATATATATATATATATATATATAATAATAATCATAAAACTATGGTTCATAGTCCTTTACCCATTTTGTTAAAAACTGAAATAGAACTATGTAAGAATTAAATACTGAAGTATTTACACTAGCAGATCACAATTTAGTCATGTTTTTTCTAGTTTATCTAGGTTTGTTACTGGCAAAGCAAAGTTCAAATATAAATGGAAAAATGTAAGTTGTTGTTATTACTAGTTTTTTTCAAAATTAAAATTTATTCAACTTACACAAAAGATGAGTTCAAAAA
Organism: Erpobdella octoculata; assembly: GCA_963978895.1. Classification (NCBI taxonomy): domain Eukaryota; kingdom Metazoa; phylum Annelida; class Clitellata; order Hirudinida; family Erpobdellidae; genus Erpobdella; species Erpobdella octoculata. The sequence goes on along the minus strand of OZ022243.1, from coordinate 8,953,335 downwards.
ACAAACGAAGCTCATAAAATTATTATTCAATAAGACCGTAAAGTACTTAACTGTAAACGAAAAACAGTGAAGTACAATCAATGAACATTGAATAATCATAAAACTATAAGGAATGTTTAAGAAAAACTACTATAATATAGTTAAACTGCATGCAGCAAAAACATATTTTGAAAAGGAAGAAAGCCCGCCGCAGGCGAAAAAATTTTTCGACTATTTTTAGTCTGCAGTCTGATTAACCCAATGAGGTTCAAATACCCCCCCCCCCTAGTAAAAAAAGTCTTTGGATTTGCAAAAATCTCATGGGTTGCACCTGTCGGAGCTGGGGGGGTCCGGACCCCTGGACCCCCCCGCTCAGCGCCGCGCCTGATAATATATGTCAAGACAACAACTGTTAAAGTTAATAAACAATAGCGAGAGAATGTTCGATTCGTTAAAACCATCAGATTTCGTTGCGAACATTACCTGGTTTTTTCAGTCTTTACCTAGCGACATAAACAAAAATTTGCCGCGGAATCGTTAATTTCGCTTCGCTTACATCGTGACAGTCGGAAGACGATAAATAAGGATGGAAAAGTAAACAAGATAATTTATAACTAGCGAAGGAATAATACTTTGGTTTTTCTCACATACTGCTAATTCACTTTTAAAACACTATGTGTAGAAGACGATAAACTATTAAAAAATCAGAAATCGTTTTTCAAAGAGCATGAAAAAAGCAAAGATGTATACATCATATTCATTTGTAATAATTTTTTTAATTTGATAATTACTTAACAACCAGTAGTCAAACAAGCAAACATAAGTTATCATTTATAAAGTCATTGATGTTCAAAAGGATCATACGAAAAAACAGAATGCCGCTAAATTTTGTAATAAGGCTAAAATAAAATACGGATAAAGTTTGCAAAAAAAAAAAAAAAAACACTTCTCAAATATTAATTTCAAGTCCTTCATGACAATGGATGGGATATAAATTTGCGTCTAAATGACAATAGTGACTTAGATGAAGGTATTGAAGATAGAATGTTTGCAGTGTGCCGCGGAAATCTTTAAATTCAGTCGCATGTTCTTACTAGCAATAAAAACACCATCATTTGAAGATATGTTTTCTATATAAATATTTTGCCGTGCAGCACACTGTTGCATTGGTCCTAAACGCTGAAAAAGTGACAAGGACTTAAATAAACAACAACAACAACAACAACAACAACAACAACAACAACAACAACAACACTGTTGCATGGCTGATGGCTGAAGTCCCAATCAAAAAACTTTGGCTCCGCTGCCAGACCAGATGAGGAGCTATCGCGGGAGCCCAAAGGGACTGCGAGATCTACAGAGCTGGTTTACATTGCTCAAACGATTTACGTAGTGTGAGCCTGTGGGCTTTCATCTGCCAAAGGTTGGACTTTGAGATGCCGAGCCTAAAGTTGAAGAGACTGCCGTTTTATCATCGCACCTCTTTTATGGACATTAGAGACAACCAAGCATTATTATCTGATATCTATTGTGTAGTCTGTAGTCCTATACACAGTAGAACAATATTAAAAAATCTGACAATAATTTAAAAAAAAACTGTTTAATCAACTAACTATTCAACCAAAGATGTAGTCAAGACTTTTTTGCAAGAACAATTTTGTGGCCAGAACATTGCCTCCATGACCATGTTCAAAACTTTTTCTCAAAGGCTACGATCAAAACTGTTTTTACAAGCCTTTGAAAGAGAGAAGAATTTTTGCCTCGCTAAAGAATACGCTGTATACGATCTGTCAACATTTACATGCTGCATATGTGAATGTGTGTGCGTGTTCGTGTTCGTGTTTTAATGTCTTAGTAATCATAAATAGTTGAATGGTAGTAATCATAAATAGTTGAATGGTAGTAGCAGCTTCTGTACATATACAAACCTAAAAAAGTCTGCAAATTTGACAAGACTTTTTGACACGAATTTTTCTTCGAAGACCAAGTTTAAAACCAAGATTATTTTCTGTTCCTTGAGGAGTCTTGTGACTTGTGACCAAGGCTTTGTCTTTGGGAACTACTTATCTTTCTATCAAATTGTTGGCAATGTGTGCATTAATTTATTACTAACAATTAACTTTAAAAGCTACTTTTTCAATTTAAAAATATTCGCTAGAGGACTGCTGGGCTTGCACCATTACTTACCAACTTATCAAAAAATGTTTGTATATGTGCCGCTTTACTTTTTCAAAACTAAATTATTACTCATTTTCTCATAGAGTTGCGTAGCCTAGAATGGTTAATTTTACATTCAACAGACTAATATTAAAACAAATGTTTATTCCAATTACCAATTAGCAATTTTTGTTTTAGAAAGAATACTAAGTTTTCTTACATGTTAATTAGGATCTACTTAAAATTATTATTTTAAGGCAAACATAATAAAATTCGTCAAAACTAGAAAAGACATGATACCTGGCGTTGCCCGTGGTTTTTAGAGGTTTTTCTATCGTTTTTCTCTCCCTTGCTATTGTTTCCATTGCCGCTTGCTCTCTTGCTCTTTCTCGCTGTCAGGCTTCCTCTCTTTTTTACTGCTCTCTCTCCCATTCTTGCTCACACTCGTTCTCCCGTTCCCGTTCTCGCTCATGCTCCCACTCGTTTTCTTAATCTCGCTCGCTTTTCCGCTCCCGCTCGTTCTCCCACTTGCTTTCCCGCTCTTTTTTTTCATCTCTGTTCTAAATGTTTTCCCATAAAACGTAAAATAGATTTGGTAAAAACTGCTTGACACCTTCTCTATTGTTACTTAAACAAAATTTGAATTTGGTTGCGCAATTACTTTTCATGTTTGTACATAGGGATTTTTGGTCTAGGAGGTTTTCTATATATAGAAAAATGTATGTCTGTTTGTTTGTCCTTAATGCATTGTTACACCATTCATCCGATCATAATAACATTTCTTCTGTTCCCGCTTATTTTCCAGTTCCCACTCACTCTACCTTTCCGTTTCCGCTCGCTATCTCGCTCACTTTGTTACAGATCTAAATTTTACGATCGGATGAATGGTGTTGCAACGCATAAGGGACATACACACAGTCAAACCAACAAGCAGACATTCATTTTTATGCATATAGATATAGAGCGATGATTTATTTGCTCTTTGAATATAATTGATGAGTAGTGTTGTGACGAGACACTCCAGGTGTACTCAGGTGCGCCTACAGAGGAGCTACAGAGCTGCTAGAAAGTTCTGTTAGTGTTTAGCGTGTTGCGAGTGGTGTTTTCATTATTAGTTCTTTCTTGTTATTTATATTGTGTTTTCTAAATAAAGTATCGGAAAGATACAACAAGTAGATTGTAATTCTATATTTTATTAACTTTTTCTCTAGTTGCCGCCTACTTTAGTGTTTTTCAATCTTGTTAACATGTTTAAGAAAGCTCCTAACAAATAAATAATGTTTTTTTTTATGTTTAGCGAGCTATCAAAAAATGAACAAACAACGCAAAAGTTTATTTATTTCGGAAGAAATTTTAGAGCCACTGAACTATAAGAAGTAATGTAAGAAGGCTTTGATGAAGAGAGAAGTTTTGAGCGAGCTGCGAAACTTCATCTCGGATTATGCCGCTTGAACCGTAGATGGAAGGCGACTGTTCCAGATCTTGGGCCCGAGGACGCTGAAACTTCTGTCACCAAGCGTCGTGCACCGGTAAGCTGGTATCTGGAAATTTTTCGTAGAAGGCGATCTGAGTCTCTTGCTTTCCTGAATGGCGCTGATCGGCTGTTCACATCGGATCAGGTACGACGTGCAATTTTCTTGCTATAACGTTATGTAGTTGTGAATAAATCTGGGAAAGCATTAGACCAGGTGCTGATACAAGAATAGGGGTCCAAAACTGAGTGGGTAAGAACTTTTGGTATTGTGTTATAAGTTTTGACATGAAATTTTGGTCATAATTTAGTCATTCAAAAACTGAATTTCTGTAATATTTTAGCCATATAGTATAGTTAGTTAAATTAGTTTAGCTTATTGCCTTTATTTGAATTTGAGCTTTGTACAACGCATTATCATATCCACTACACAAAATGTATCTCTGTAAGCCCATAAACTATACCAGATGAGTTATACATTCAAACTTAATTTCCTAACATAAAAGCGCACTGATGTATTATGTCACCCGATTAGCATCTGCAGGTCTGCAAAAACTCACGTTGATAGATTATGAGACGCTGAACACGGTTTGTTAGGGCACTTTTTTGTTAAAATGTTTAAATAAAATGTTATTAGCCGCGAAAGTTTAACGCTTTGCGGATATATATAATGCACCAGCAGTTGACGCACGCTTCGCGCGCGAAGCGTGTGAGTTTTTACATATTAATAGTAAAGGTAGTCGCAATCAAATCGCACTTTAAGCTCAAAAACAACACCTATGCGCTATTATAGTAATAACTTTACGCACGCTTCGCAAGCAAAGCGTGTGACTATTATAGCCAGTTGCATATGAACACGTTTTATAAAATAGTAAATTGTCGTTAATAATAATAATTTACAACTTGTTTAAAATTGGGAAAAACCCGCCGACTACTACTTCGGTGATTTATTTATTTTCAACTCGTTTATATTGAGTTATGGCGTATTCCAATAGAATAGGAATAATATTAGAAAATTAGTTAATTTTCGTAATTAATAATATTATTAATAATTAAAATAAGAGGAACAATAATAACAAAATAGAAAAATGTCGTTAATAATGATTTCATTAAATATTTCCGCAAAGCGTCGAACTTTCCAATAATAGAAATAATATTAGCAAAATAGTTAATCTTCGTTATTAATAATAATTAAAATAAGAGGAATAATAATTGCAAAATAGTAAATTGTCGTTAATAATAATTTACATAAATAAAAAACCCGCCGACTACTACTTCGGTGATTTATTTATTTTCAACTTGTCTATATTTAGCGATGACGAACGATGCTATATTTATCCGCAAAGCGTTAGACTTTCGCGGCTAATAACTTTTTATTTAAACAATTTAACAAAAAAGTGCCCTAACAAACCGTGTTCAGCGTCTCATAATCTATCAACGTGAGTTTTTTCAGACCTGCAGATGCTAATCGGGTGACATACTACATCATATCGCTTTTATAGTAGGGAATCGTACATCATCTTTCAATATAAACAAGTTGAAAATAAATAAATCACCGAAGTAGTACATCGGCGGGTTTTCCCAATATCAGCCATTGAAGATTGGGTTTTTTGTAGGCGGTTTTTTCATTATAAGCCAATAAAGGTTGGGGTTTTTCGTAGGTTTTTTCCCTATAACCCATTAAATGTTGTTTTTTTCGTATGCTGTTTTTTCCGATACCATCCAATAAATATTGTGTTTTTCGTAGGTGGTTTTATCGCTATCACCCAATAAATGTGGTTTTTTTCGTAGACTGTTTTTTCCAATATCGCCAATTAAAGGATTTTTTTCGTAAGAAGTTTTTCCAAAATCATCCAATCAAAGAGAGGATCATTCCAAACCGTGTTCAAGTGAAAAATCATCTGCTACTGGCTAAAATAATCACACGCTTTACAAGTTGAAAATAAACAAATCACCGAAGGCGTGTTTTTACTATAATTTTGAGATTACGTCATCACACATTATAAACAAGTTAAAAAAAATAGAGGTGGTTTTATTCGCAGGCGGTTTTTCCAATAACAGCCATTAAAGGTTTTTTTTCGTAGGCGGTTTTTTCAAATTTAGCCATTCAAAGAGAAGACCATTCCAAAACGTTTCCAAGTAAAAAATCATCTGCGACTAGCTGAAAAAACTCACACGCTTCGCGCGCGAAGCGTTCGTCAAGTGCTGGTTCCTAATATAAAAGCGCAATGATGTATGTATTATGTATTATGTTACCCGATTAACGGGTTGGTGCCTACTGATCCCAGGACAACCGATCCCAAGACAACTGATCCCAGTACAACCAATCCCAGGACAACTGATCCCAGTACAACCGATCCCAGGACAACTGATCCCAGGAAAACTGATCCCATGGACAACTGATCCCATGGACAACTGATCCCATGGACAACTGATCACATAAGCAACTTATTTTTGACGACAATAGTGGTGGTGGTGATGCTTACGTGGCCAGCTTACGATGGCCGGCTGCATACGACAACGGTCGTGGTGATAATGATACTGGCTACTCCAGTAAGATTAATCAGTGTCTAATATTTATTTTCATTTTTACTCAAGGACATTAATGGAACAGTCTTGAAGCGATCGCATCGCTAAGTAGTTTTTGTTTCGTTGGCCAGATGTTTAACTTATTTGAATTTTTCATAGTGCAACTTGCGTCCGTTTTGCTGAGAGTCACTAAATGAAGCTACGAGAATTAAAACAACAGTTAGTAAACAGTAAACAGAGAAATAATATCTAGTATAAGCGCACGATACACAGCCGAAATAAAAGTAACAAGTTCGTATTACTTTTCATCATTTCACTCCTTTCTGCGTGAAGTTCATTATGAGAAATGGAACCGTGCCAATCGAAGAATAATAGAGTGTTAGCTCATTTCAGAAGTTGTTTTCTTCATTTCATTATACATTATATCATCGAAGATATACTTTTATGAAGACACTCCAACATGAATTCTTATCGGCTTATTTGGGAGTCCATGGCTAAAACCATCACTGCAGAGTCCAAGCATACTCTTTTCAGTCTCTTCATGCTATGCACTAGTGGACAGCCTGCAAACAGACCTAATAACTTTTCCAGATGCTCTTTTCCTTTCTGTATGTATCTTTACTTATCTCATTTTGTTAGCATCATTTTCATACATACATACATAATACATACATACATACATACATACATACATACATACATACATACATACATACATACATACATACATACATACATACATACATACATACATACATACATACATACATACATACATACATACATACATACATACATACATACATACATACATACATACATACATACATACATACATACATACATACATACATACATACATACATACATACATACATACATACATACATACATACATACATACATACATACATACATACATACATACATACATACATACATACATACATACATACATACATACATACATACATACATACATACATACATACATACATACATACATACATACAGACATACATACATACATACATACATACATACATACATACATACATACATACATACATACATACATACATACATACATACATACATACATACATACATGCATGCATCCATGCATACATACATACATACATATATACATACATACATACATACATACATACATGCACATACATACATTCGTACATACAAACTGAAATAGAAAATTATGTATCTTAATATCAGTTTATTGAGTGCAGAAATAGTGAAATATAAAATGATGCAGATATGGGATCAGTTGTCTATGGGATCAGTTGTCCATGGGATCAGTTGTCCATGGGATCAGTTGTCCAAGGAATCAGTTGTCCTGGGATCAGTAGTCCAGGGATCAGTTGTATTGGGATCAGTTGCGATGATCCCCGATTAGCATCTGCAGGTCTAAAAAAATTCACGTTTATAGATTAGGAGACGCTGAACACGGTTTTTAGGGCACTTTTTTGTTAAAATGTTTATATAAAAAGTTATTAGCCGTGAAAGTTCTACGTTTTGCGGATATATATAATGCATCGTACGTCATCGCTGAATATAAACAAGTTGAAAATAAATAAATCACCGAATCGGGGTTTCCCAAAAATTTTGAGATTACGTCATCACACATACAAGTTGAAAATAAATAGAGGTGATTTTATTCGTAGGCGGTTTTTTCTATATCAGCCATTAAAGGTTGTTTTTTACGTAGGCGGTTTTTTCAAATTTAGCCATTCAAAGAGAAGACCATTCCAAAACGTTTCCAAGTGAAAAATCATCTGCGACTAGCTGAAAAACTCACACGCTTCGCGCGCGAAGCGTGCGTTAAGTGCTGGTTATATCTAACTTGACACAATAAATGGTTGAGCAAATTTCATAACAACAAATTAATAAACCTAAGATGAATATTTATTGGTTCAGTAAATTTAAATAACAGTGTCATAAACAAGTAGAACAAACTAGTTTTTTTATAAGACCTTAAGTAAGATAATTTCAAATCAATGTCGACAAATAAAACAAGCTGAAAATACAAAATGAAAAGACGTTATGACAGCCATTACTCTGTATTTCAAGCAAATTGTTAAGCCTAAGCTTTTGGACTTTAAAACTGCTTGTACAATACTAAATAATTTATGTAATTTACAACAAAGCCCATGAACCACCCCCCCCCCTGTATTGCATTAGACACATGCAAATAAATTTTATAAACTTCACATGTTGCTCCTGAAATTAAGTTGTTATGGCCTGCCGCGTTAATAATGTAAGACACCACCGACGAGAAATTTTCCAGAACATTTATATTTGACTTTTATTATATGCCTCGCTCAACTCCGCCTTGCTTTTGCAAGCCAGTCCCAAGCCTGGAGAAAGGAGGAGAGAAAAGTTAAAAGGATCAAATTATGATCCACGACTGGAAGTACTGAGGTGCTTTTGACACAGCCGTTTCAGTCTTAAAACACTTGGTGTAAAGGACTATAAACTATTATAAAAAAAAAAAAAAAAAAAAAAATATATGCCTCGCTCTCGGTTTTTTCTTTTTACTATGGTTTCCCTAAATACCTCGCTATCGGAGTTAGGTATCTTCTTTTATGAATAGATGTATAATATTATAAGTATATAGCCTACATTTCACTATGAAAAATTTTTAAGAAAGCGGGGAAAATTGAAGAAGTTAATTTAAAAAAATAGAGGGTTGAAAAAATTTGTACATGAAATATTTTAGTTTGTTTTTTAAGTTTAGAAATTGTAATAAATAGAAGCTATTTAAAACAACTCAAATGACACTGGAACGCACCGTTACCGTTGACAACAACTTTAATGTAAAAGTTGAACCAAATGTACTTTTAATAATTTTTTAATGTCTTGATCTATTTATAGACGGCAAATGTAAATTATTATAATTACTGATTTACAATTGGTATCCTCGTTTTACAAGCCAGTTTTTGACAGCATGTCGTGACCTTTCCCTTGTTCTTTGAATTTATGTTCCAACTTGTCATGAATTTGTGGGTCTACTGTAGAAAACATCTTGTTTGGTAATTCAAGCGTGCAAATTCATAACGATAATCAAACAAATTTTATTTCTGATTAATTATAATTTTACAATAAAATCAAACAAACTAATTTAAATGAAAACAATTAAAAAACTTACAATAAAATATTTAGTGCAGGGAAGCCCATATTATTTTTGTATGTAAAATTAGTTATTAATCAACCAATGCCTGGATTTCAATTTTTCATGATTTTTAATATTTTATTTGGCTTAACATATAAACCACAAAAATAATAATTGAAATAAAAAAATTGAATTAAACAGTTATAAGCAAAAAACAAACTGTCTCTAAAAAGGAACGCTATGCGTTAACGCTCAGAGTAAATTACTGTCATAAAAATTAAAAAAAATTCTAAATAAAGTTTAACATCACATTTCAGGATTTTTTTAAACTATTGTCATTCTATCAAACTGCTATGACGATTGTTTTTCCACCTGTCTTATTGTCTTATGAACCTCATGACAATTTGTAATTTCATTTATATTCAGCTTTTTATTTGCCTCTAGATTTATTTGTTCAGATAAATTTTTATTCCGTTAATTATTTAAAACATTAAGCAGAATATAAAGAAACGAATTTTTAAATAGGCTACATCATTATTAGGTCTTTCAACAATTAAGATCATAAAGAAGTACTATAATGAAATCTGTTGAAGAGAAATCATTAACAACTTTTAAAACGCTTATTAAAAAAAATAAAATTAATACAGTTATCATTCAAGCTAACGCATAGCGTCCAATTTTACAAAAATTGTTTATGTTATTTTAAATCTAAAGACAGTAATAATTGGCAATAATTGAGGATAAGTTTTGCTAAGGATAATGAGAACGATGACGACGTTGATGATGGTTTTCTAAGATGGCATAAAAATAAACCACTAATTTTACAAATTCAATAACCGCAAAGAAACACCTCCGACTGGAGCAATGCAAACAAATAAGAGCAAGCTGATGCCGTTGTTAAAGTGGTCCCAAGCCTGGATGAAGGAGGAGGGACAGTTAAAAGAATCAAACTTTGATCCACGACAGGAAGTACTTATGTGCTTCTTACATACAGCCAATTCAGTCTTAAAACACCTGGTGTAAAGGACTATAAACTATCATAAAAAAAAAAAAAAAAAAAAAAGTTGTTAAAGTGTATACAGGCTGGAGGCGGCGGAGCGATAACATAGCCTATGAGGATCATCCGAGGCTGGTTAAATTGCTAGCTGCATGGGAGGTCGATTTGCCGGTCCTTGTCCAACTTATTGCACTTATTAGTTGGTGGGCTGGAGTGAGTCGAGCCATGTGCCCACGAAAGCCTTGTGCTTTCGGTAGCCTCCCTGCCTCAAAGCCAACATAAACACGTCACCAAACACTCAAACATACCGTCTAAATTGTCTTATTGACAGATACAGACGTTAATCAAACCACACACACACACTCGATAGAGTGTAGTGGTAAATCACTTTGACGATATCTTTACTATAGGCGCTGGTGGCAGAGCGGTAGAGCGCTCGCCTGTCGATCATTAGGTCGGCAGTTCAAGCCTCACCCGCGTCACCAGCGTAACTCCCTTAAGCAAGGAGTTCACTCGCATTGCTAAAGGGGTAGGCGCCTATAAATGGCTGCCTCTGCAAAGAACCCTTCAGTGGCTTTGAAGTCCTTTAGGATTTACGCCACTCTAAATATTGTCAAATATTAATAATAATAGTTTTATAGGGCTAGGAACGGTGAATTTGAAATGTTACTTTTGCAGTCATGGCTGAAAAAACTTTTTACAAATTCTATTAGTTATTTTTTTGGTTATGATATTATTTGCCATAATAAAAAAAAAATCATTTTAAGGCTGGTAATGAATAAATGATTGAGTTTTTATGGCTTTTTTAAAACCAATAAATAAATATTATTATTCATCTGTAATCTAAAATACGTTTTTTTATTGAATCGTAAACCTGAAATGAGAAAAACAGATGGAAAAAATGCAAAATTTTCTTTTTTAGTTTTTATTCTTTTATACGGGAACAAAATCCAAACCGCTAGCAGAATATGATAACTTTACTGCCAAACAAGCCACTGTCGCGGGAGCTTAAAAAAACTAAAAGCTCAATGAAAACGTTTTATGCTTACTACCATTTTCAGAAAATATTCTTTACATTTATTTGTTTTTACCATATTTTTACTGTATCTGAAATTTTGCAAAAACAGTTAAGGAGTCGTCAAAAACACTTTGTAAATTATTAATTTTTGTTTTTTTATGTTTTTGTTAAACTAACCTCTGAAAATCTAACAACCATAAAAAACGACAACTTTATTATTTTATTAGAGTTCATTAATAGTACAAACTTCATAAACACAGATCTCATGTTTTCTGCTTGAAAAATAATATAAACTTATTTTAATAATTTTTGTTGAATTTTTAGTCGATGATGCTTTACAGTGACGATGATGCCGACGACGACGATGACGACGACGATGACGACAACGATGACGACGACGACGATGATGATGATGATGATGATGATGATGATGATGATGAGGATGGTGATAATGATGATGATGATTGTGGTGGTGATGATGATGATGATAAATGTATAAGGTTCTGATTTTTTTTGGAAAAAGTATCCGACTCTCCCCACCCCCCGGTTATTAACAATTTTTTATTTTGGGAAGAAAAGTATAGCATTACAAAGACAAAATTTGGAATCTGAGGGTGATGATGATGATGATGATGATGATGATGATGATGATGATGATGATGATGATGATGATGATGATGATGATGATGATGATGATGATGATGATGATGATGATGATGATGATGATGATGATGATGATGATGATGATGATGATGATGATGATGATGATGATGATGATGATGATGATGATGATGATGATGATGATGATGATGATGATGATGATGATGATGATGATGATGATGATGATGATGATGATGATGGTGAGGTGATAATGGTGATGATGATGGTGGTGGTGGTGATGATGATAATGATGATGATGATGATGATGGTGGTGGTGGTGGTGATGATGATCAGATAATGATCATGGCGACGACGACAACGACCATGACGATGATGATGATAATGGTTATGATGGTGATGATCATGATTATGATGGTGATGATAATGATGATGATGACGATCCGTAAATTTTTTGTTGAAAATGGGATTAGTCCACTTCTTTTCTATCTTTTATCCTATCCCATTTTTCTCTTTTTTCTATTTCACTTTGCAACCTACGCTACACATCACTAGGGTTACCCGTTGTTGTCTGACAATAATAAGCCATTGTTATGCACAGTAAAACAATGTAATGAAAATGCATCAATTTGTATCTTGCAAGTTGTTGTGTCTTGCAAAAATATTACCATTGCAGCTTCAATCTGTTAATTGAAATACTACTTTACATAATATTACCCAATATAAATTAACTTAACCGTATAACAAACGTGAATGTGATTTGTTCTAGTTATTCGAAATTTTCATGGATTTATAATTTGTTGTCTTTTCTAGGTTTTGTTTTCACATTAAAAATAGTTAAAACGCATAGAAACTCAATTTGATATTTTTAGTAGAGACTTCAAAAATATTTCTTGTCGTAATGAAATGGTTAGACGAACTTAAAAACCTAAAAATTTATTTTGATAAAGTTGTGGTAAACATGCTTCTAAATAAATAATTGCTGATGAATTGATAGAACTAAAATTCTTATCATAAACAAGGTAAGGAAAAAATAGAGATTAAATAAAAAAATAAATAATTAATAGATGAGCAAGCATATAAAAAAATTTAAATCATCATTAACTGCTGAAAACTTTTTATCATGTTTTTAAATGTGTAATACAACAATAAAACAGACACTTTTGGCTTACGTTCCATTGCTGTTTGCACGGATGTTGTAACATATGGCAAGTCAATTCAGATTACTGACGTTTCAAGTACATATTTTAAAATACACTTTGATATAAAAAACAGTGCTCTGGACGGGTACTTGGAAATACTTTTAGGATTACAGTGGAAACTTTCAAAATATTTTCACTTCAGCTTTTGAGTGACTTAAGTCCAGAAAATGTTGTTTCTATGCTTAAGAACATTTTAAAGTACATAGTTTCCTTATCAATGTTAATTGTGTACTGGTTTATAAAACAACCACATGCTGTAAGAACACAATTATAAAAACGTGTCTTATGTAGTTTAATATTCAATAAACAATTGTGTTCTTGAACAAATCGTATATGCTTAAAGAAGTAATTATTTATTGAAATCAGTCATAAAAATAAAACACCTTCAAGACAAATGGCGTTAACTGTATAAATACGTGCATGCGGCGTTCGCGTATGCTTGGTGCAGAAAACAAGATGAGTGATATCATAGCCTATGAGGTTCACCCCAGGCTGGACAAATTGGTAGCCGAAGCGAAGGTTGATATGCCGTTCCTTGTCCAAATTATTGCACTTCGGGAGTTGGCGGGCGGGAGTGAGTCGAGCCAGGTGCCCACGGAAAAGCTTTTGGCGGCCTCTCTGTCTCAAAACCATCACACGGACACTCGTTTCGCGCCACATAAACACGTCACAGAACACTCAAACATACATACCGTCTAAATTGTCTTATTGACAGATACAGACGTTAATCAAGCCAAACGCCTTCGTGGTTGCTTGCGCTAATATTTTTGGAAAAATTTGACAAGAAATAACGCGAGGTCCGTTATACGTATGTGGCAATTGCAAATAATGTTGAAATCGTTGCGTTGGTAGGAAAACTTCTGAAAGAGCTTTTATTGGTTTTTGTCAGGTTTGGAGCAAATAATCATGATCCCAGATGACAACATTGGAACAGAGATGATCAGCGAACCAAATATTCTGGATAAAGTTGAGGAGCCCGTGGTTCAGGAAGAAATTAACGCGACTAAATTTCCAGGACTAATTGAAGAATCTAGGGTTTTAAAAACGATACAATGAACCAAAAGTACCAGAGGACACACTTTAGTCGTCGGCGGAAGAAGCTGCCGTTCAAAAAAGTTTCCTTCACTTGGTGAAATATTATAATTCAACGCAGGAAAAAATTGAAAAAATGTATTTAATTGAAAGTTCAAGAAAACAGGTGAAGCAAAAAACAGAGTTTTTTAAAAACACACTTTTATATTTTTTACACTATTCAAGTGATCACTTGACATTCTCTGGACATTGATGTTGTCCAATCGATCCGAAAATTATATATGTTAAATAAACAACAAGCATATTAACATAGATAATAAATAGTTCGACAAAAGTATCACAAATAATTACTTAATTAAATTTTGTCCAATCGATCCGAAAATTTAATGAATCAGTTCGGAGGTATGTTTAAATTTTTAAGTCTCTAGCTCATCGGGAAGTTAGTTTAAAATCGATTGCAAAATTTGACGACGGACAAAAAGAGAAGTCAAGTTAAGTAAAAGTGTGTAAAAAAAATAAAGATACTTGCGTTTGAGGTTATATGTCTGACTAAGTAAATGTCTTGTTCTTGACTTGTGTTAATGGTTGAATATCCTGAATGAGTGGATTTCCTGTTCTCGAATTGGGTGTTTTTTGTTTTGTTTGCCTTTTGTGGCACTTGCTATAGTAGAGCATGTGCCACAAAAGACACTATAAAATCAGATGTACAAAGATTTAAAATCAAATAACAAAAAAACGTATACAATTTGATAAGCGATCTAAAATAAAATGAACTAAAATAAAATATAAATATCGTATAAATTTTCTAATTGTCAGATGCAGACATTATTCAAATCACACACTCATAGCAGACGTGAAATACACCTAGTCATTGCAAGCCAGTCCCAAGCCTGGGTGAAGTTGGGAAGAAAGGAGAAAAAAATCAAATTATGATCCACGACCCGGTATTTCCTAAATACTGCTGTTTCAGTTTGAAAACGGCTGATATAAAAAGTTATAATTTAATATAAACAAAATAGCAGTTGTGCATGTGTTGCGACATGGAAACTGAATTGGAAGTCGTCTCTCTTTATCAAATATTAGTTTATTTTTTTTATTAAAAACAGCAATTAGATGATCTAAAAAGCTTATTATTTATAGCTAATGTATTGTTTTGGATTGATTATTAATTTCTAATCTGTTTTATAAAACGGTTTTGTGGTTTGGCTTCAAACTTTTTCCAGCTGTGAAAAACACAAATTAAAAACGAATACACAAAACTCAGTCGACAAAATATTAATTAGAAAATTCTTCAGTTTTGTCTATTACAAATATTAATTTAAGTTTTTGATTTTTTAACGTTTTCATTTTTCATTATAATTATTTTAAGACTTAATACTGTTTTAATTTCTAATTTCAATTTGAAAACATATTGCGAAGTGGGTCAGTTTACAAGATTTGTCGCGGTCAATTGTTTAGCATTTTTTCAAATTTGCTTTTAGAAAATCCTGACTATTACCAATTCTTTTAAAATCAACTCAAAATAAAATAAGCTGTAACACAAATTTAAATCATTAATACAAATTTGTTTTGATTTTGAGAAAAATTGGAAGTAACAAACAGAAAAAACCAGTAAAAAACAGTTTTAAAGCGTCTCAAATTCAAAACAAAATAATACAAATAAAATGTATTTGCTTTCAAACGATTAATTTGTAATAGTTTCATTATTATGCCTATCTCAATGAAAATAGCTGACATCTAAACACATTATTATGATAATGAAGATGATGACGACTATGATGATAAACGATGAATCCGACTAGGATAATGACAGTAGTTATGTTGAATTTCAAAGATGGCATACAGATACAGCACACACTTTAAAAACACCTCCGACTGGCGAAATGCAAAAAAATAAAAGCTAGTTGAAACCGCCGTCACATAGTGTAGCGGTAAGTTGTGAAACTGTTAATCCTAGATTTATGTAGCAACGTCTAGGTAAAAGTTTTCGTTAAACTTTAAAAGCCCACTATATATCTTTTATTTCGTGACCTATTTTTTTGCGTTGTCTATTTGTCATTTCTTTCTTATGTAAATTATCAGACGACGTTTTTTAAAGTTCATACTTTTACAAGAACTGAAGATATAATGTGACTCGGCTAATAAATCTATTGTACATTAACAGTCACTATAGGCTAACCAAGCAGTTACTTCTTAGATAAAATCTGTCTGGTTTTTTGTGGCACTACAATTTTTATTGTTTTTTACTAAGTAATTGGTGAAGCAGAATTTCGTTCCTTGAACAATTTCTGTTTTATTTTTCTACTTTTATTTTTGCTGTTTGATGTTTTTGGTTGCATGTATATTTAAACAGGTAAAAGAAAAACGAGTTTTTCAACACAATCAGTTTTTCAAATACATTTGATTTAGAAATACAAAAGATGTTCAAATTATTTTTTTTTAAATTGAATCATGTATTGTCATCCAATATAAAGCTATATTGTTTCAGCTTCCGAGCTAGTCAAAAAAGCTGGTTACATTTTACTTGCAAGATTTGCGTACAGAGAAAGCCACACACACAAACACGCACACAAACAGAGATTGTAACTTAAATAAAAGTTTGTAAAAAAGCAATGTAACAATTTGCTTTATAATGTTTCAATCTGTTTTTTGAAATTCATAAAATATTTTGTGGATAAATAAAAAGTGTTTGATGCTTACAACATTATAACAAAAACATCTAGAATGTATAAATAAATAGTAACTAATAAAACATTTAAAGTTATTTTTAACGCAATATTTGAAACTTGTTTTTAAAAAGGAGCTTAATACAACATTTTGGCCAGATTGATGGCCGTTGAGGAAATAAACTTTAAAACAAGAAAATTAAAAAAAATTTTTTTTGAAAATCTTTTATAATTTTGTAAAATATAAAAACACTTACAACAGTTTTTTTCAATACTTAACATTTGTAGTAGGTGAAGATTGAAAATTTAAGAAACTTTCGGATCAATATAGAATAAACAAATTTTGTATTAAAAATTTTCAAATTCGAAAATTTAATGTTGCTTTTTTTTAAATAAACAAAAACTTTAAAGTTCGTTTCTATTCATAAAAATTGTAAATAATTTTTTTAAATTTTAATTGAATTTATTCTATAATTTACTCAAATGTTGTCCAATAAATTTTAAAATTTCATAAAATGTAAAATCTGCAGCAGCAAATAAACGCACTAAATTTCAACTAGATTATATAGCGGGAAGTTTAATTGCAATCAAGCAACCACGGTCAAATTAATATAAACTGTTAAACCAGCCACCGTAGCCGTTAAGAGTTTTTGTTTTTTCCATAAAATTTGAGGCAAAAAGTTATTTTGGAGGCGATTATTTTATTTGCTCTCAACTTCAATAATATATTTTGTAGGTGGAAATTATTGTTATTTTGGTATGGATCTTCAGCGTTGCTGCTTTTCTCGCATCTCTTCGTTTTTGCTTTTTCAATAATATTTGGTTTTCTTAGTTAACTTTATTTTCGTCGATTGCATGTGCTTTTGATGTTGTTTTGTTATTTTGGTTTTGTTTTTGATTTGTTATTGTTTTTTTCAGGGCTTGTCGTTCCCGTTCATAGTAGCCATTGACAGTTTAACGATGTCACCATGTTAACCTTATTTAATTTATTAAACATTGGAACAGTCTACATTTTGTTTTACTCTTGTTTTTAGTAAAATAAAATTTTGTTAACATTACTACAATTTGGCTAAACATGTGGTTTTTTAACTTTCAAAGCGAGTTCAATCTTTTTATTCTGTGTTATTAGTTATTCTGTCTCTTTTGTCAACATTCGTTTGTTGTGCTTAAATTTTCAATCAAAATTTTTTAATGTCTAGCAGTCTAAATATAAATTAGTTTTTTATTTGAGTCTTCCAAAATTATTATTAACTAAAAAATAATTTTTACATAAAAAAATTGTTAAAAAAACAACGTTTTTCTTGCGCCATAAAGAGTATCAAATAATGTTCCTTGGAACCTGGCAGAATTTCTAAATAACTTGGTCGCATTAAAGTAACATACCTTATAACAGTTTCTAACTTATATACAATGAAAAACATTGAGCGCAGTATTTTTCATAAATAGAGGTTTTGATGTTGTATATGTTCTATACGTTTTTAATTGAATATTAATTAGAAACACCCGGTCGCTTTACCGTCCCCGCTTGCTGTCCCGTATTCGTTCCTGCTTATTCTCCTGTTCCCGCTAGCTCTCCCGTTTCCGCTCGCTCTCCTGCTCGCTTTGTGACCAATCTCAATTTTTTCGCAAAAATGTCATCTATTGACTTTCAAGATATTGCAAAAAACGCAACTAAAGGATTGAGTAAACTGTTTAACATAAAATTGATAGAATTAATTTGAAATCATTTATTAACAATAAACACAACTACGATTATAGTTAGCGCATTAAACAATAATAAAGCACGCTTCAAATCGTCAAAATAGACCGGACACGACAATCCAAAACAAAAACTCTCATTGTTACAAGAAGTGAATATAAATGTTAAATCTTTATAACTATGGTTTTATGTTTCTCAATAATAGATTAGCAATTTTCATGATGTTTTTACAATTATTACTTTTATTATTAAATGTCTAGAAAAATTAGTTCTATTATTTTGGCATTTAATTATGGTAGTCACGCTGGTTAAATATTAAGATTTATAAACTGCGGAGTACTTAAAATACTTATCCTGTAAACAGAAAATATTTATAAAGTGCTTTTGTTTGTCAAAAAATAATTAAATCATGTTCAAAAAAAATGTTTTGAGTAATAAGCAGATTATCAAAAAGTTCCATTCTATGATTTTCAGTGGTAATTAGCATGGGCGCAGCAGTTATGTACTTCCTATATTCCATACACCTCAAAGAACACCGTGTTATACATAAGAAAATCATGTTTGAACCATATAAAAATAAAAAGTGCGTATACTTTGAACGTTGAGCATTAATTATTTAATCAGTTTGGCTCACATCTTAGCTATTTAACTATTCTTTTTCGTCGTTGCATATCTAACTAAAACTAGCAACAAGGAATAAATAGTTTCCCGTTCAGATAATTCATAGTCGAGCAGAATGCACAACAAATCGGCTTAATTAGAAAACCACGAAAAATAGTTTTTCGTTCAAAGATATATACTTTCATAGATTTAATTTATTCCGGATTAGTTTGTCTAACGCATGCAACCAATCACCTCAACGTTATAAGTGAAACACTGTTGACTATGAGACAATGTGGCTGGTTGGCTTACCGCTAGATGGCGTCCTCATTGTTCAATTTTTTCAAGAAATATTGAGAAATTAAAATTTGGAATATAGACTCATGCTTCATTGAAAAAAGCAACGTATTAATCTTTGATATAATTTCTAAAAAAATCTAATTGTAATTTTAAACATAGAATTACTGAGGTTCATAATAAAAGTTGCTTAAAATTTGTAACTTGTTTCAGTGATTGTTTACATTAGTAAATTACCCGTTTAGTACATTGTCTTGCAAACAATTAGACTATTTTTAAACTTCTTATATTAACTTCACCGCCGGTCTTGCATGCTTGCAAACGTTGAAAGTTAAAACTAACTAACTTCCCGTCAAGCAATCAAGCTAAAATCTAAAATAAAGGCTTGCCATTAATAACAATGCATTCTATTAAAGTTTAAAAACTTTTTGTAATTAAAAATAATAATTATTTATATATTTTGAAACAAAACAAATCAAATACAATTAAATAAATGTTCCCGCATGTAAATTCAGATGAATGAAGTTTGAAAATTAAAATTTGAAAAAAAGCCGGCAATTCTTGAAATATAAGGAATATATGAAAAATATTTTACGGTTTGTTCATCAAATCTTTTGACTAATTAAAACTGTTCTTGTTTTTTTTTCTAAAATACGGACTTGTTTATTAAGTTTATCCAATTTTAAACTCTTCTAACTTATTCAATTATTTTTATTAAATACATTTATTTTCGAACTAATTAGAAATTCAAGCTAAAAAACGTACCAAATTAGTTATTTAATTTTAGTGGTTTTATTATTACAAATACACATTTTAAATTTTTGAACACAAATAAAATGTATATGTGTACATAATATGAAACTATATATGCAAATTAAAATTCTATGAAAAAAAATTCCAATGCTATTTGTTCAACGTAAAGTTGTTAGATGCATACTAAATAATAATATTAGAATAAATAATATTGTATTAGTGGGAAATTTATGATTGTACGTTAATTGGTATATAAAGTAGAATTGTTTTTTTACACGTTGTAGGAGCGGTGTTTTCAAAAACAACGTTTACGCTGAAGCAACTTACAAACAAACAAACAATATTGCAAATTAATATAAGCGTTGTAAAAATAGTTTTCCATTTAATGTTGTGTGTTTCTAAATTACATTTCGACAGTTCAGTCACTGAAACTTTATGATTTGATTGAAATCGAGCATTACAAACAATGTGTTTTCTCACAAGAATGAAAATTATGTAAATCACTCTCAGATTCCTGTGTGTATTCATTTAACATAGGTTTATGGCTGTCTGAGTCTATACTTTAAGGTTTGTTTATACTTCGAAGCTCATACGGGCCCATACCTATGGGGGCGAAGAAAAGGGAAAATCCCCCCAGAGGGTATTTCGCCTCTTCTGGAAATTTTGAGATGTGTAGTTTTATAAATTGATAAACCTGTTAACCGTTACACAAGTACATAGCTAGATAAAGCAGCGTGTTTCTCCTTCCCCCAAAATTCTAAAATATGTACCTACTTTTTCGAGCTTTATAAGCATGTTAACCACAAGTTCATAGCTTGATAAGGCAGCGGATTTTGCCTCCCTGAAAAATTCTAAGACAAGTTCTTTTTTTGAACTTTATAAACTTGTTAATTTTTAGCTAGATAAGGCAGTGTATTTCGCTCCCCACCCTTCTCTGAAAAATTTAAGATATGTTCATTTTTGAACTTTATAAGCCTGTAAATCGCTCTACTGAGATGCAATAAGTTAGACAAGGACCGGCAAATCGACCTCCCCTTCGGCTAGCAATTTAACCAGCCTCGGAGGCCTCTAGTTTTGATTGAAGAAAAACAGCAGGTTTTCAACACGACTACTCTTGCTTGGCAACCATTTGCATTCAAATTTTAGAACATTATCCGACAAGTTACAGCTCCGAAACTTTTAATATATTTTTGAACCCAATGACAATGCATATTCCACTACTTTAATCATGATTTAAAGAGTCTCTTAAGTACTTTCAGCAAAACAAAGTTAAAAAAGGCGATTAGTTCCGAAAGTCACCACCGCAATTGAAAAGCTGCAATCGCAAACAAACGTTGTAAAAACAAAATTATTTACGGCTCACCATCACCAGGTGTACCTATAAGTGGGATAATGCCGGCTGCAATTGAGAGATCTGTGTTCTCTCTAAAACGTTGTTGAACGCAGAATGTGACTTCAATGGAGGGAACTCATTGTAATTTTACTTAGTATAATACAATATCTTATTAGACAAATAAGTATTGTTTTCAAGTTTTTGTGATGATAACTAAATTTTAAAAACTGTTCATTTTTAGATTTTTTCAGTTAACTTTTAAAAGTTAACATTCAGTGTTAAATATTAACTAAATGCAATAATGTTTAGAAAATTTGAATACAAATTGCAAAGATTTTTACATGTATTAATCAAATTATTGTTTGTCAAATTAAAAAGCGTTCTTTAGGGCTATTTTTATTTATGGAGATTTTTAAATTCCTTATATTAACTTCACCGCCGATCCTGCTTGTTTGAATGCAAATCTTGGATGTCGGACTTTCTCACAAAGTCGAAGGGTATTTCCTTAAACAATTTCTCTGTTTCAGTTAATAATTTAAAAAAGTATATTAATACGACCAACGTTGTAACATTTATTATTATTATTATTATTATTATTATTATTATTATTATTATTATTATTATTATTATTATTATTATTATTATTATTATTATTATTATTATTATTATTATTATTATTATTATTATTATTATTATTATTATTATTATTATTATTATTATTATTATTATTATTATTATTATTATTATTATTATTATTATTATTATTATTATTATTATTATTATTATTATTATTATTATTATTATTATTATCATTATCATTATCATTATCATTATCATTATTATTATTATTATTATTATTATTATTATTATTATTATTATTATTATCATTATTATTACTATTATTATTATTATTATTTTAATTAGTATTTTTATTAGCATCGTCATTATAGCTTCAAAGCTTTTCTTTTCATTAATAATAAATAATTTGATTTTAAGTGAACAAATCGATTGAAAAACTGTCAGCCATGTTTCCATTCACGTTTCAATCAAACAAAATTTAATAAACAATACAAATTGAATTTTTAATTTGTTTGTCGTAGCAACAAAAAGGTGTGTTTCAACGTGCTGCAAAACATATTTAAAAAATTATATATTCAAATAAATGCGTCATTTTCATTTCTTAAAGTTTTGTTAGTTGAATATTCTTTTGAAAACGGGTTTCTGCGACAGCAAAAATTTTGAATTCTAAATCCATTTGGTAAAATTTCAAAATGTTTGTTTATTGTATTTGTTACATCGTCGTTTTATGCTTCTCTTTAATTCAAAATTCTTCTACTGGGACTATTAAAGAAGCGAAGCAGCAAGAAACGTTTAAAATTGACAAGTCCTCGTGTAATTCTTATCAGGCAAGAAAATCCTTGAAAGCAATTACAATAAAACATTGTGCCATGATGTGTTTTTCTGTCGAAGAGTTTAGTTGCTTGAGATTTCAATTTTATGAAATCACTAACTTGTGCGACTTGTTTTCCGTATGGGATGACAATCAAAAACTTTTGAATCAAAATTTTTGCAAGGCACTTGTGAGAACAGGCAAGCTGAACATTTTATATTATTAAAAGTATTGTATGTATTTAATTTCATAAATTTGAAAACTAAATAGTTTTCATGCAATTAAATTTATAAGTTCAACTTAAGTATGTTTTAAAAATCTAATTTAATGTGAAATAAACTAACAGATATTTGTTCAGAGCCTTTCATACATCTTCCTCTGACTGGAGGCTGTTATGATTTTCAGGTAGGAAAATGGACCTGGGAAGCTGCCAGAAACCACTGTAACCAGTTTTATGTATGTTATCATTCAACAGTTATTTTTGTGATTTTAAGTGAATCCATATGTGTTGCTAAAAAAGTGTTTGATTGTCTAAAAATTGATAAAACTGAAATATATGAAAACGGATAGGAATTTCAAAATGGAAGGTTTAATTTCAATATCTTAAATCATAAAAAAAAAACATTTAAAAAACAGCGTTTTCTTGCGCATTAAAAATTATAAAATAATTTTCCTATTAGCCTGGCAAAATTTCTGAATAAATTGTTCGCATTTT
>OZ022243.1:8897249-8924749 GCA_963978895.1 Erpobdella octoculata | reverse complement strand
ATTTTTAAATTATCAACTTTGATTATGAATGTTCTTAAAATATTTAACATAATATGATTTGTTGATTAGTCATGCAATTAAATTCATCAAAACCTATTGCGTGAGATTATTATTGATATCCTTGACTAAAGATTGGCCTTATCCTGACTTCAAATAATTATTATTTACTCGAAGAAATTGTCATCACGATTTAAATAACTTCTTTTTTTATAATAAAACTCAGCACGGGCAAGCCCCTCGCCGAAAAAAAATACATGAAATAATACTATCAAACAAAAAACAGTCAAAATTCTGCCTATTCTAAGCAAAATATCAGCAGCTATAAACTAGGTCTCCATAGTGATTGTCAAGTCTTAAACACAGAAATGTTTGACGACTCAACAACTTTACTTGGCAGACTGTTCCAGTCAGCCACAACTCTATTGCTGAAGAAAAACTTTCGGCAGTTTTTATGTGACAACATGGTTGACAACTTGAATTGAGTCCCCCTCGTTCTTTCTTCACAGCAGAGTTTCACAACAGGACAATGCTCCTCCTGCAATCGACCAGACATCATATCATAGAGCAAGATTAGGTCTGCCCGTCTCCTTCTATACACCAACGAATGCAGTTTCAGTTTCTTTAGTTTTTCTACGTAGCTCAGACCTTTACATGCCAGGACAAGCCTTGTTGCCTTTCTTTGAACTTTCTCTTTCGCTTTTATTACGCCTAGCCTATATGGATTCCACAACGGGACTGCATACTCTAGCTGAAATCTAACCAGAGATTTACAAAGGCACACAAATGCATTCTCTGATAAATATTTTAAATTTCTTGCAATCACTCCCAACAAGCTGTTGGCTTTATTTACTTTTTTTTCAATGTGCTCCTTGAACTGCAGTCCCGCATCGATCACAACACCAAGATCTGAAACACTATTCGTCATAAGTATTTCATGGCTCACTCCTGCCATATCCAACGGTTTGTAGGCTACCTCTTGCTTTTTTCTTTCCATTCTTAAGAGACAACATTTATTCAAGTTAACACTCATTCTCTATCTATAGAACTATTCCATCGCTTTGTTAATATTTTCTTGCAATTCTGAAACATCATCTATGCCTTTAATAATCCGGTAAAACTTCGCATCGTCAGCAAATAGGAAAAAGTTTTCACATGACATCTGTATATCATTAATATAGACAATAAACAGTAAAAGCACCAAAACACTTCCTTGAGGAACCCCGCTGGAAACCGGCAGTTGCTGTTAAAAATCCTCGTTTAATCTGACTGTAAAGGTTCTTCCTTTTAGATAATTTTCGATCCATCGAAGCAGTTTTCTATGTACCTCATATTGTTTTAATTTAAATAAAAGCCTGTTGTAAGAGATTTTGTTAAAAGCTTTTTCCAGATCTGTGTATAAGACATCAACAACTTTGTTTGAATCAATAGCCTCTGTCAGTTTGTCGAGAAACTTCAAGAGCTGCAAAGTCGTAGATCTTGCAGGGAGAAAACCATACCGATTTCGAGTAAATAAATTGTTCTGCAGAAACTAACTCATGATGTGGTCTTCATGCCAAATCTACACAACAGAACTGACACTAGCAATTGATCAATACAAAAACATAAAAAAACACAAAAGTAATTTTCGCACAATTTGTAAACTTGTTACGCCAAAGAATACTTATTTAAAAACTTAATTAATATAGCTAGTTTTCAACTGAAAGAAAAACTTAATCCATGCATTTGCTATAATTGAGTTTTATAGGCTAGAATATGCGGAATGTTTTAGTTATTTTTTTCGGTTATGATATTAATAGCAAAATAAGATAACTCTAAATAAATAACCAAAAGCTTAATAAAAAATGTTTACATTTCCTACCATTTGTAGAAATTATTTTCTAAAACTTACTTTTGTAAACGTATTTTTAGTAAATTTGATATGTATGTATGTGTGTATGTATATATGTATGTAGGTGTGTGTGTGTGTGTGTTAGAGCTATTCCAGATTACATTTCATTTTTACCAGTATTAAAGAGTAAATAAATTATAGACAAGATTGTAGACATACTGTTGTATATTATTGTAATACACAACTTCCAACTATTTTTTGTTAAAACCATTAGGAAAAAAGTTAGATAAGGTAAGTTGGTAAATTCTTATTGCTGATGAAGTTTTTTAAATCTTGCAAATGTGCTTTTTTGTAAGGAATCTCAAGTTTATAATTACAAATTGGTTTAAAACACTAAAAACACATAAATTTTTTAAAAACAAAATTAAACTTATTGTTGAAGTTTTTTTTTATTTATCTATGTTATGTTACAGCAAAAATTCCAACAAAGTTGTTTATTTAGTTACATTCATAAATTAAAAGTACTTTTGAAAAAAAAATTTGCTTTAAATTTCCAACAAAGTTGTATATTTAGTTACATTTATAAATTAAAAGTACTTTTTAAAAAAAAAATTTGCTTCAAATGTAGAGCCGGCAACCCTTAAATTTGTGAATAATCTTGATTCTATGCTCTAAAAAGCCTATTCAAAAATTTAAAAATAACTACTAAAAAATGTTTACATTTTTGTTTTGCTATTATTGGAACAATATTGTGCTGAAGTGTGCAATTGGCAACTAGTATTTTTGATTTATTCAGTGCAGTTCTTCTAGACTTGTAATATGTCAACTAATGTGAAATTTGCTTGTCGCTTGTCCTCTTATGGCGAGAATACCAAACAATTATTATCATAATCAGCATTGAATTTAGATATTTTACATTTAAACATCTAAAACTTGAACATTTTTGTATTGTGGGTTTAATTTTTTTTATTTGTGCAACAGTGTTTTTGTTGAAAGTTACTAACTTTTTGCTTGCTACATTATTTTGAAATAAGAAAATACGCTTGAGAACATTAACAAATTTGTTGAAAAAAATTTGTTAAAATGTCATTAGTTTTTTAAAACTGGTCAGAACAAAATTAAATTTATTCATAATTTTAGCAAATCCTATATTTATAATTATGTAGTTTTTTTAAAGGGATTCACACTATTAGGGATGTAAAGTTTAAAAACATCCTGCAACCCATCTCTCCATAGTTTTCAACTAGAGTTTTAACCAATTGCACACAGCTGTAGCTTTTTTAATTTTTTATAAAAACCTCTAACGTGTTTTTGTTCTGTTCAGCTTCTTAGAAATAAAATGGACTCAATGACTTTTTTTAATTGCAGTCCAATGAAGACAACGGCCTCAATTTTGGTCTCAAAAAGTTATGGAAAGAAGCCTCTAGGCGTTTGAAAGCTGAATAAAGTTTTTGCAAACTGATTCATCAGCCCCATTATGGTGAATAGCAGCGACATCAGCGCATTTGTATAAACAGCCATTATTTCTCGCTTGAATTGTTTATCCAACTAGGTGCAGTTAAATCTTAACTTTGTGTTAGTTTTCTTTGAAATGCACTGAGTAAACCGGCAGACAATGAAGTAACATATTCTCATTATGAAGTAAGGCGTTTGAAAATTATCTAATTTTCTCGTTTTCTGCAGTACCCGCGGAAAAAATTATGTGCCATATTTTTTGCTGATCTCCAACTAACATTTCTTGTAGGCCTCATTCTGATTCAAATTTCAATACAAAATGGCTTCGAAGTACAGCTTTAGAACATTTTTGTATGATGAGTGACTGTTTGCATCATTGTATTTTAGGATGAACAATTAAATTGCAAACAATTTTAAATTGTTAGTTTTTTATTTAAAAATTGGTATTTATAATGACAACAAAAAAACTTTTTTTAAATATTTTCTAACAATAGATTTATAAATTCTAGTGTAATTTGTAAGAGAATAAAAAATCATAACCGATGACTTTTAAAAAACAAAATTCCGCTAAAATAAAAGCTAGCGCAAGGAATCATTCAAATCAAATCAAAGAATCATTTGATTAGGCGCTGAAGACAGTGCCACAAACACAATCTTTCGATCGTTGGGAAAAAACTTTGATAAGTTTATGTTTGTAGATTGAGAGGTGTTTTTAATTTGTTATAAGTAATATCTTGAAAGTTATGGTTTCTAGGAAACTTGTAAAACAGAAATGTGTGCTAAAGTCATTAAAATAAAATTATTTCTTATACAAAAGCGTGAAAAATGTTCCTCTGGGTTCTATGAAACGTTTCAATTACAAAATAAACATGTCAATTTTTATGATTACAAGGACTTTTAATTTTATATTACCTTTATCGTGTTTGTTCAATTGAATGGGGTGGAATTTGTGACGGTTGAAAAATATAATTCCCGTCATCCAATCAACCTAATACTTTTTTAATGTATTTTGTTCAATTTACGAATTAGTTCATTTATTTATTCAGCATGTTTTGAATGTGTGGGCTGTTATCTGAAAATTGAGTATGTTTCAAAACTTTTTGTTGAAAATTATTTAAAAATTGCAAATATTTTTGTCATAGACAAATGTTTTGCTATTTGGTGGCCAACAACAACAAATATTATAAATTGCAATGGTCAATTTGATAACTAATTAGTTTTTTTCGGAAAGCCAAGTAATGCGATAATATGTACCGTTAGCTTATAAGTTTTAGTGTTTTGAAAATAAAATACCATTATGTACAAAATATCCATTTTTATCTAGAACATAATTTTTTATTTATTTTTCCGAATTTTTATAACTATTAGTTTTACTAAAGGTTTGATGTTGTAGCCTATATGCGCCCGAATCGTTTTTTTTTTTTTTTTTTTGTATATGAATTATGAAAATTATATTTTAAACTTTATAGGGTGCAAGAAAAACGTTGTTTTTTGATAAAATGTGTTTTTTATGATCTAAAAATTATTTTCTACTTTTTCATTTTTGATGGGTGAAATTTTGTAAGCATTTGAGTTTTTTACTTTTTCTCGCTAGGTGCAAACTTTAGCTTGTTGAATTTAACATCTTATAACTTTTTTACTTTTTTTCGCTAGGTGATAATATATAATCAATTTGATGCATGTTTAAAAAAGCACCATCGTATTGGATTTGACATCTAGTAAGCTACTAAGAAATAGACATCTATGTGCCGTATGCAAACAACATTTTAATTTAATTCTATATTTGCGGACAGACAAAATCTCCAAAAAGCAAACAGACAGACAACAAAGTGACCTAGTAAAAACGTTGTAGAAATTGTTGTCTAGAATTGTATATTACATTAAGACCAAGTTATTGTAAAGTAACTGAACAAAATTGTTTTGAAAGACAAAGTTGTTCTAAAACCAAAAACAAACAAATTTAAAAAAATTAAATTAATATGCCTTGAAAACGAATCTGAAATTTTTAGTTATACAATAATAATTTTACTTCACATATATAATAAATGAAGAACCCTGGAATTATTTGAATTAATTTGTATTCATTTACAATGAAAAAAAAACATTGTAAACGTTCCTATGACAAAATCTGTCTAAAACATATAGACACCTTCATCAAGCAGGCTGGTGATTGCATAAATTTGTTCCTGCCACGGCGTTAATCATAGGCCGGTGCGGTGGGAGGTCGATTTGCCGGTCCTTATCCAACTTATTGCACTTATTAGTTGGCGGGCTGGAGTGAGTCGAGCCATGTGCCCACGAAAGCCTTGTGCTTTCGGTGGCCTCCCTTCCTCAAAGCCAACATAAACACGTCACCAAACACTCAAACATACATACCGTCTAAATTGTCTAATTGACAGATACAGACGTTAATTAAACCACACACACACACACACGCGTTAATCATGTAGTCTTGCGGTAGGTTTGTTATATTGATTCGGAGCCTAATTACAGTTGTGCTTCACATGATAGAGCTTGCCACAAATAACGGTTTATTGCTTAAAAGTTTACAACGATGGGCGCAGTATTTTTTATATTTATTTATTTAACAGAAGTTTTGACGTGTCTTGAAAGATTCAGAAAAGAAAACAGTTTGTTTTTTTAAATACATACAACTTTCAGTTTTTGACAAATTAAAAACTAAATTCTTTAAAAGTTTTATTAAAATAACTAGCGGGGTTACCCGGCGTTGCCCGGGGTTTTTAGAGGTTTTTCTAATGTTTGTCCCTCTCGCTCCCGTTTCCTTCTCCACTTTCCCGTTTTCGTCGCGTTCCCGGTCGCTTTTCCGCTCTCGGTCGTTTTCCAGCTCCCGGTCGCTTTCCCGCTCAGAAGTTTTGTTATCGATTTTCTCTCTTGCTCGCGTTTCCTTCCAAGCTTGCTCTCCCGATTCCAGTCGCGTTCCCGGTCACTTTCCGCGTTCCCGGTCGCTTTCCGCGTTCCCGGTCGCTTTCCCGTTCCCGGTCGCTTTCCCGTTCCCGGTCGCTTTCCCGTTCCCGGTCGCTTTCCCGTTCCCGGTCGCTTTCCCGTTCCCGGTCGCTTTCCCGTTCCCGGTCGCTTTCCCGTTCCCGGTCGCTTTCCCGTTCCCGGTCGCTTTCCCGTTCCCGGTCGCTTTCCCGTTCCCGGTCGCTTTCCCGTTCCCGGTCGCTTTCCCGTTCCCGCTCACGCTTGCTCTCCCGTTCCCGGTCATGCTTGCTCTCCCATTCCCGGTCACGGTTGCTCTCCCGTTCCCGTCCCCGTTCACGCTCATTTTCTCTTTTCCATTCTTTCATAACTTCTGTTAGCCTATAAAACGTAAAATAGATTTGCTAAGACTATATATATATATGAATTTTTGTGGGTTAGTTTGTCTATTATAGAAACAGGAGAGCGACCCGGAACGGACAGCGAGTGGGAGCGGGAATGCGACACGGAACGGACAGCGAGCGGGAACTGGAATGCGACCGGCAGCGGGAAAACGACCGAAAACGGGAAAGCGAACAGGAGTGGGAAAGCAGGTGGGAAAGGAAACAGGAGAGAAAGAGACAAACATTAGAAAAACCTCTAAAAAACCCGGGCAACGCCGGGTATCTCCGCTAGTACATACATAAACACAGACACAGACACACATACATGCACATACACATACATACATACACACATACATACGCACATACATATATATATAGTTCCCGCTCGCTCACCCGCTCCGCTCCGCTCATTTTGTGACGGATTTTAAAATTTTTTCTCTATATTTGATTCCCCTTGACTCTCAAGATTGTGTGAAAATTTCATTACGATCGGATGAATGGTGTAGCAATGCATAAACGCCATTAACATATATATATATACATATATATATATACATATATACATATATACAAACATTCATTTTTATATATATAGATGAAACAGAGTTTTTAAAGAGTACATGCTAACGGTTACAAATTTTCAGAGTCTTAAAGGTTTTCAACTGCTTTTTAAAGGTGTACACAACAAACCATTTATAATTTTTTAAAACAATAACAACTGTACCTACTGTAAGAAAACTTTGAAAATAATACTTAAAAACTTTTCAAAAACCACGTTTGTTTTGCACTGAAAAAACAAAAATAATTCTTTGGCTATATAAAATTTGTTTATAAACATACTAAGAGCTATAATTAAAATTCTATAATTATAAAGAAAGCAAACGTCGCATTGTTTTGTTGAGGTACTGCTTAAAGTAAGAGCTGGTAAAACTAAAGTTTCTGGTTGTCAGTGTTGATGAGGTTCAAGTTTAAGCTGATGATCTAAGAAATCTATCATTTCTACCAAATGGCTGTTAACATTAAAAAATTGAACATAGTAATTGAAAGATGTCTATTCAATGGCAAGTAAATAAAACATAAATATATAAAAAATTAACTTTATAATTTTGACAGTAATTGAAAGCTGTCTATTCAATGGAAAGTAACTCAAAAGTAAATATATAAAAATTAAAATTTATGATTTTGACAAAAATTATTGTTGTTTTAAAATGTAAATCTGTTTTAAATTTAAACTAAAAACAGTTGAATCTTAAATATAAAAGGTTTTAAAAAACATCAGTTTAAGAGTTTGCTTGGCACTACAAAAATATATCAAGAATCAGGCAAACAAGCATTCAATCAAACAAACAGGCAGGCAAACAAATAACTAATCATTCAACCGAGCAAAACCGCAGTTATTATTATTATTAGTTTATTAGTTTATTAAGCGCAGGAACAAAGCCTCTTGTCATTACAACAATGCTTGCCAAAAACAAATCTCATCCAACGTTACAATAGAAATAAAAAACTAAAATAACAAAAAAGAATGCATTCAAGATTTAGCTCAGTTTATATTCCATTCATACATAGTTGATGCTTCATCGACCGGTCTCAGAATGTCCAGAAGAACATCGGACAACATTTCAATTTTTGCTGCAGAAATAGAAGCAATCAAAATAGTTCTTAATCTATATGAAAATAATTTACTTTCATCAAATGCATTAGATTCTTATCCACAACAAATTCTTGTAATTTTTACAGATTCTTTAAGTACCGTCAAAGCATTAGACATTTGTCACAATTTTGCAAAATCTCACTACCAACAACCTAGCGTACAAACTACAACTAATTTTTTCAGAAATAGGAACGTTGTATGCAAGTTGGTCTGGATTCCAAGCCACATTGGCGTGCAGGGTAATGAAACTGCTGACGTTCTTGCCAAAACGGCAACCACTTACACCGAAATCCAAATAGATGTTACCCTTTAAACTCCAGAATACAAGAAAATAATCAAATCAAAGATTCTAAATAAATGGCAAAACACTTGGAAAACTGTGGAAATTAATGAGTTATACAGAAAACTGGTACCTCTTCCAAGTCTTATTTCTCCGTTCTTTGACACTCCCAGAAAAAAATCTTTCTTTCTAGACTTCGGTTAAATCGAATTCTTCTAAACAGACGACTTAAATCTATGAATCTTCATCCCACTGGTCACTGCGACAAATGTGATATTCCAGAAACACTCGACCACTTCTTACAATCTTGTCCAAAAAGAGCTCCACTTCATAATTACATCAATAAATACTGCTTAAATAAGAAAATTCCTCCAACAACTGAAAATATACTTGTACATAAAAAACTCAGAAACGCTGTTTACAAATGGGTCATTCAGAAAGAATTCCAGCTCACATAGAAAACAAAGACAAAAAAAGTAGCAACAAATGAAACTACTGAAGACGAGAGGACAGAAATTTTTTTTTTTTTTATTATTTTTTAGACGTTATGTTGACTATTTATTTTATTATTTTATGACGTGACTTAAACATCGAAAGGTGATACGAGTCAATAATAAACTAAAACAAAATCGGTGGCATTCAGCGGTTGGCTTAAATGACTTCTTCGACAAATTTGTTCTATATATAGATTTAGGTGCAACTCAAAATGATATTTAATATAACTTTCCCAGTTGGAACTGAAACTTTTTACGCTAATACGTTTTCTTAGTTTTATGATAATGATAAAACACGTTGTTTGATATTTAAAAAGTTAAGGTGCTGGTTATGATTGGATGATGTTGATAAGATCTTGCTGATGATGTTGCAGGGATTAATTAGTTTCAGAAATAATTTGAGTTAAAGTTTCGATTTAACCTATTAGTGCTAATATCTTGAATTTTTTTAATCTTTTGTAAAATGTGGGCTTTGTGCTCTAAATAAGATATCTCAATTTTATTATTTTAAAAAATGTACAGTTTTTTCATTTTTTTAATTTGAACATACGACTCATTTTTGAGACATTAGACACGGCAGGGGAGGTGATGAAATTAATTGTTGCAAAAACACAAAAACGTGCAATTAACAAAATAATAATATGAAATAAGCCTAAGATCAAATATCTTTTTAGTTTATTAGTTTCTTTTGAACTGTCACAAGCAATAACACAGCTAGAAATTAAAGTTTAAAACAATTTAGTTAATCAATATTAGTTGCTGTTCAAATAATGAAAAGCAGCAAAATACCACACATTAAGTCCAATGTTAAATTTGCTACATACCTGTGTAGTTTTTTTTCACACACTCTACATTGTCGCTGGGTGCCACCCTCATATCAAACTTTTGGAAGAAGGCGTTGATTTATATTTCTAGGACAACCAAGTGCACGACCAACAGTCAATCTGTTCATGCCATACTGACAGAATTACAAATTAGTCCCAGAACGTCTAAACTGCAGCTGATCCATTGGTGATGTTTTGTGTCCTTCCGTCATGCATTAGAGCAGCCTGGCATTAAGCATTGTAATATCAGCACAGCATAATAAAAAACCACCACCATTTTTTTTAAACAAATGCTTATTCTGTATACTGCAGCATTCTGGTCCATTCTAACTAATCCTCCCATGCCGTGGTTGCACTGAGTAATGAGATTTGGCTGTGGTATTGTCATTTTTTTTCTTCAGCATATGATTTTTGTTGTACTTGTCCCAACTGTGACAACATTGTTGTCGTTCCATTTTACCACGACTATTACGTGGCTCTGGTCTATTTGATAATCTGAAGAACTACGAGATAATTTCAGCTTGATTGGATGACGGGAAGTTAGTTAATTTTTACTTTCAAGGTTAGGAAACATTCAACCTAGCTAGACCGGCAGTGAAATTGATTTAAGGAATTTATAAAAAAATTCAGATTTAGAAATAATTATTATCTATGTTTTCAAACAAAAACAAATTATATACAATTAAATAAATCTTTTCATATATAAATTCAAAAAATGTCATTTCAAAAGAACCTTTTTGCAATAAATGAAAAACCGGCCAATCCAAAAAATATTAGGGATTATGAAAAAACCTGGATTTCAATGAAAAACCCAATTTGTCATTTATTAATTTTTTAATTCAACTTCAAATGCCTTCATAACCTTGCACCACAATATCTATGCAAATATATCAAACTCCTCGCGTTAGCAATTTAGTTATATATTATCACCGAAAACTAATACGCAATCAAATTTCAGTTCAATCTTAATGTTTGGTATAAGTGATAAACTGCTAACAAAATTAACAGCTTGTAGACCAAACTCCACAACGAAATTAGGTCAAAATTTAAGAAAAAATAAAACTTTTCACTTCTTAGCCTGATTTTTGATTTACAGTTACAAACTTAAAAATCCCACGCGGAACACCTCTTTCTAATGAGCCTTCAAAACATAAAGGTTTTTATTTCGATGATTTTAGGTCGAGCGGTTCACATTTCTACCTAATTCTACAGCTATTTTACATTAATAGTCAGCGGGATGGGAATATTTGTTGATATAATATAATGAAGTAATATTAAAAAATTTCTCCAGACTCGGTTACATCTGCTCCATGAAAGGGGCTGTTTTCGTTTTTGTAAAATCTTTTGAACCAAAACGTGCTTCACTCTCTGCTGACAATATTAACAATCTATTCTCACTAAATAGCTGGTGACAATAGGCGATGACAATAAAATTAATTTTGAATAAATGCACACACTGATCATGATAAATTTAGATTTTTGAATTTACAACTTCAAATAAAAATATTTGTAAAAAATTGCACTTTTCTATATTATAACAAGTAAATTAAAAACGAATTTTTAAAACCAATGCTCTTATATGTAATTAAAACACAAAGTTTGCAATCAATTTTTTCTTATATTACTCTTTTATTTTATGTTAAAGTCGAAATATCTTAATTATATCGAAATATCGAAATTAATTAAAATTATCTAAATTAATTGACTTATTGTAAAACTAATAATTGAATATTGCATTGTCTTCTATTTTAAGCATGTATGCAAAATTTGAAAAAATCTATCATCAGGAAGTGACTCAAAAATTGATTGCAAGATTTGAAATAGACAGAGAAACAAACAGACAGACAGAGAAACAGAGACGACGAGTTAATAAAAGCATTGGTAATAATAATAAAAATATCATCAAAATACATCGAATTTAAATATCTCAACTATTTTCATGAAAATTTCGTACACGCTTGAGAATCGCGGTCAGTGAGTGTGGTTCGTGTTAACTTGGTAAAATAGTCTGCCAGTCGGTTAGCGTTTTGTGGTCAAGAAAACCCTCAAGAAAACCCTCAAGAAAACTCTCAAGAAAACCCTCAAGAAAACCCTCAAAAAAACCCTCAAGAAACCCCTCGATAAAATCCTCAAGAAAATTAACTAAATTAATTGACTTATTGTAAAACTAATAATTGAATATTGCATTGTCTTCTATCTTGAACATGTATGCAAAATTTGAAAAAATCTATCATCAGGAAGTGACTCAAAAATTGATTGCAAGATTTGAAACAGACAGAGAAACAGACAGAGAAACAGACAGAGAAACAGAGCCGACGAGTTAATAAAAGCATTGGTAAAAATTAGTGTTTGTTTGTTTTTTAACCGTGCTTCTAAACAAATTTAAACTCAATTTGGCTTAGAGGCAGTTCTCAAAGAGGAAGAATATATGAGAGGTTTCAAAAAAAGTTGCTATATATCATCTTTATATATATATATATATATATATATATATATATATATATATATATATATATATATATATATATATATATATATATATATATATATATATATATATATATATATATATATATATATATATATATATATATATATATATATATATATAAAGATGATATATAGCAACTTTTTGAAAATATGTATGTATATATGTCCTTATTGCATTACTACACCATTCATCCCATCGTAATGAAATTTTCACACAACTTTGAGAGTCAATACAGAAAAGTTTTTAAAAAATAAAATTAAAGTCGGTCACTAAATAAACTGAGTGGGATCGGAATCGGGAGCGGGAAAGCGAACGGGAACTGGAGAATGAGCGGGAACTGGAACGGGTGATCAAACGGGAACGGAAAAGCAACCGGGAGCGAAAGAGCGAGCGGGAGCGAGAACGGGAAAACAAGCGGGAGCGGGAATAAAAAAAAAATAATATTTCACTAGCGAGTTTACACGGCGTTTTTCGAATAATGCGCTTGAACTTAAATAGTCATGGCATGCCGCGTTAATAATGCAAGACACCACCGACGAAAATTTTTCTAGAGCATTTATATTTGATTTTGACGGTGTATCTTCTCGGGGGCAGGAGGAAAGCGGCGGAGCGATACCATAGCCTGTGAGGATCACCCGAGGCTGGTTAAATTGCTAGCTGCATGGGAGGTCGATTTGCCGGTCGTTGTCCAACTTATTGCACTTCATTAGTTGGCAGGCTGAAGTGAGTGGAGCCATCTTCTGAAACGCTTACTATTTTATTAGAAAATTTTTAAATAAATACATTTATAATTAAAGTTAACGCAAAGCGTTCCTAAAAAAAGCACTTATTGTTTCCGATTTAACAAACAATCTATGTTATTTTGAAATTAATTTTACATGATTTGATGAATAATGCAATTTTTTTTAAACAATTAATTAAGAGTTATCCAGCAATTTTTCTAAATGACACATTTAAAAATGTCTTGAAAATTTAATATTAATGACTTTTAACAGAAATAATTTTAGCAAATGTACCGCTAAAACATCAAAAATATGTTTGCAAAATGGGCTACTTTTAGATTTTAACCGGTTATAAAATTGTAAACAACGCACAAAATTGTTTTTGTCTAATTTAAAAAAACGGTTCCTTAAAGAGATTCTATGCGCTAGCTGGTTAAGTTATAAAAAAACCAAATATTGTCAGCAGTTTTTCATTCAGATCCCTTGAATTTGGAGAGAATTTAAAAATTATTGAAATAGACGGGCCGTGCTGAACCTGAAATTTTGGCTTATGAAATGGGCTGGGCCAAGTTGTCGACGGGCCGTGAAAATTCAGCCCATGCAGTACCTTACTATGGATGCACGGTTCATATTTTCTAATTGAAGCGAGCGAAGTCGCTACGTGCATTGCTAGTTGGATTATATGACTTTACGTAACTCAACATGACACAACTTAATTATAAAGCGAACTTCAGAGTCTTCAACCGTTAAAATATGATATAATATGCACTTCAACTATATGCAAAACAAAAGGCGTAAATTTGTCCGGCAATCTAGTCTTGGTAAGACTTTTTAATGCCAAACCAAGTTGCAAAACCGCGAGCGCCGACTTGATGGTTTTGAAATTACTTATGGTGGTTGTCGTTTTGAATCGGTGGTGTTTTGTAATTTATCAAAATAATCAGGTTCAATAATAATTTAATTTAATTAAATTATTACAATGTAATTTAAAAATAATAATTATTTATGTTTTCAAACAAAAACAAACTATATATATATATATATATATATATATATATATATATATAAATATAAAAAATGTCATTTCGTAAGAACATTTTTGCAATAAACGAAAAACTGGCAAATGCAAAAAATATTAGGAATTATGAAAAAAACTTGGATTGTTACGCTTACATGTTTACAATAAAAACCCCAATTTGTCAATTATTAACTGTTCCATTAAACTTAAAAAAACCCGATTTTTCAGTTTATTCCTCTAGCGTACACTTATTAAACCACATAAAAACCGAACGGAAATTGAAAAAACAAAACCGGCCTAGATATAAAAGCATGTAACAAAAAGTAACATAGAGGCAAAATTTCACTGGTTGAAATGCTATCTTTTAAGTCTTAAATTTATTTTGGTTTCTATTTTGGTTTCGCTTTAGGCCAATAATTATCGTTTTTATTTCCCTTTCGTTTTAATTTCAGTTACCGTTAAAAAAAATTATTAACTGCCGTTTTAATTTCTATTTCCGTTAACAAAATAATCCCTGTTGTAATGATGGTGATAATGATGATTGTGGTGGTGATGGTGATGGTGGTGTTGGTAATGGTGATTGTGATTGTGATTGTGATGATGATGGTGAAAGTCAAGATTAAAGTATAAGAAAAGTATAAAGATCACCTTTGTTAATGTAATAGTGAAAGCTTATGTGAAAGTGATTATGTTGGGAATAAACATTTTATTACGTCTAAACATTACAACTGGTTTTTTTAGCGTTCAACCACCAACATCTGTCTCGATATTGATAAACTATGACCGTTGTCATTGTCTAAATCTATTATATCAGACCCAAGTAACATGAAACATGTAAGCATTGTTATATAACTGGAATAATATAAAAATCAACACAACAGACTTGTGTTTGATGCGATTAGCAGGATTCAGTGCTCACCGCTACAATAATTATCATCATGAAAATTATTTTTTTCGTCGTCGTCTGAAACCACGATATCAGTTCCAAGTGAAATGAACTGTATAAACAAGCTCAAATCCAACTCGTTTTTTTCCTTTACTTGTTTATATTTGTTATTTATGATTATAATCAAAGGTGAGTAAAAATATTGACCACCTGGTATTTTATAAACAAATACTGAAAAAACTTATAAAACTATTATTTGAAAACTAAAATAATTTTTTTTTCAATTATTTAGAAGTACCGTAACGCAATTGCTTTTATTGAGTAACTTTAACGTTTTTTCCGTCACATTTTTTTCAAATATTTGAAAAATTATTTTTTTCTGTTTTAAATTTCATTTTCAGAAATCACTGTAAAACTTGTTTTCTAATTTTTAGCAGCCCATGTTGAATTTAAAAAATAAGTAGTGTTTGGGTTAATTTTTTAACTAGATTTTGAATGTAAAAAATATTGTTGTAAAGTAAAATTATGTATACCAAAGACTATACCGGAATTTAGTTAGTATTTTGTCGCCATTTGGTTTACGTTAATAATGGCGATCACAAAATGGCGATCTTCAAAATAGCGACTGCGTCACAAATGCGACTGCATCGAAATAGCGATTGCTTCAAAATAGCGTATGCTTCAAAATTGCGACTGCATCAAAATAGAGACTGCATCAAAATAGCGTTCGTCAAAATGGCGTCAGCTTCAAAAGGATGATCATCAAAAAGCGATCACTATAATTTAAAACTATGAAACTAACAATTGTTATTACAAATTAGAATTATGCATATTCAAATCCTGGAATAGAAATCAAAGAACAGCATTGGTTATGTTGCTATTAACTTTGGATTTAAAAAAAGGAGTAGGTACCCTTCAAAGACAATTTTTATTAACCATTGAGAAAATGAATAAAAATCAAAGAGAAGATCTATTGAAAGAGAACTATATAAATGCCTGGTACATTGTAACTTTTTATAAAGTTTTAGTATTTTGAAAATGTTTCTAGAATTTGTGAAAAGTAATAAAGGTCGAAATTTATTAGTGTTAGATAGCTTTACATTTCGTTTTGAGAAATGAGTAAAACTTTTATCACAAACTTTGTCGCGAAGTTCAACGGACCAAAGAAAAGCTTGTTAAAAAGCGGATAACCCAGCCGAAAAAATAACTAGTAACGCCCTTGATTACAGACCGCTTCTTCGTAGAAAATGAAAAGAACTTGTATAGCTTTCTCAGATGTTTAGTGCATCTGTGCAGCAATCTACAACAGGACTGCATATAAGGCATCTTCATGTTATATGAGTTATTCTAAAACGTGATATTTTAGCCAGAAACATTAGAAAAGTACAGCTCTGTTGTTATTTCTAATTATTCTACCTGAAAAATATTAACAAACTTTATTACCTACAATCAACTACCACTTTGTTCGAGACTATCACCAGTTTCTTTTTAAACCACTTATAAACGCTAACTGATAGGAAAACACATGGATAAAAAAACAAATGACGCTGACTCATTTTAAGGATGATAATATTATTTTTTTGCTACAAAATAATAGAAACAAAAATTATAAGCATTTTTTTAAATTCAAAGAGATTTTTTTCAACATTATCACGTTATCTGAACTCAATTTTTTTAATTTTAACTATGATCAACACAACTATAATCGGCTCTATCATTATTATCACAATCATCTACAAAAAAGTACATAAATGTAGCTTAAAGTCACAAAACTTACATAAGAATTAGGTAGTTTTTCATTTTAGGGAAATGAATTAATTTTGTAGTAAAACAACAAACAAACAAAATAGAAAATATTTGTAAAAACTAATTAATAAAAACTGTTTTCTAAAGCAAAAATTTCAACTATTAATACCAGTAGAAGCTTGAAAAAGTACGCTATGAAGATCTACATTTCTGCCTACTCCTCTCACCATTCAAGAATTACTTTGGAAATATTGAACTGTTAAAGATTTATTAATTTGCAACCTAAAATATAAGTCTTAAAGAATTGAGCAAAACCTATAATAAATGTGTTGGTTTTGTTTTATTGCTTAACGTTAAAACATTTTCTCGTTTGTGATAGAACACCTTTTAGCTCCAAAAAACTGTAATTGTACAAACCACCATTTAGCTTTTAAATAATATTAAAACTTTTATTTAAAATTTAAAATAAAAACTAAGCTAAATAATTTAATATTTCCATCATTTTCTCTTTTTGTTTGAAAACATTGCTTAACTTTTTGTATTACTCCGCATGTCGATGTTTTACTTTGACAGATATCTTCTCAAAGTACTCAAAGTAGCAATAAAAGCATTTCTTCATTACAAAAGCTTCTGAAAATTTTTTATTTCTGTAGTTCAATGCTACATTTAATTGACAAATATGTGCATGCGTTTTATGTAAAATCGCAAAAATATTTCATTTCCCTAAAGTGAAAGATAACCCGGAATTATTTTACTCACTATCATCACTGAAGGTCTTTATCTCATTAATTTACATTTGCACTTTTATAAGTCAAAACGCCAAACATTTTTGAAAAAAAAAAATAATAATTAAATACTTCACAAATACAAGACAATAATACCTATGCTAAGAAAATTGTTTTAATTGACTG
This sequence comes from Erpobdella octoculata, assembly GCA_963978895.1. Classification (NCBI taxonomy): domain Eukaryota; kingdom Metazoa; phylum Annelida; class Clitellata; order Hirudinida; family Erpobdellidae; genus Erpobdella; species Erpobdella octoculata. The sequence goes on along the minus strand of OZ022243.1, from coordinate 8,907,114 downwards.
TTCACGCACAGATTATTAGTTAAATTTAAAATGCAACTGAGATCTGTGAAAACACCACTATCTAACAACGCTTTATTAGTTTAAATTTGCATCAAGTACAATGTTAGAATTAGAAACGCTACCGCTTAGGAAAGCGCCCTCTATTTGAGATGCGCAGCTGATGCGGACGCCGAAAAGTACCGCGAGCACTATAAAGGTGGTCAGCGCCAAGCCATGTCCAATACAAAAGACGTAGCAAATAAAATGCGTGAAGGCTAAGTTATAGTAATGGGCTGCTGCATCTAAAATGATTGTTAAATATATTTGCTGTGAATTGCATCGGACTTTAAAACTGTTTTCCATTTGCAACTTTTGAAACATCAAATTTGTGACATTACTCAAATGTGCAGAAAACACATTTCTAGGATTTAAAATATTTCTGAATTCAAAAGCTAGAATTCAAAACGACTAACAGGTTAAATTGCACAGCCATGGTTATGTGTAATTATATTTAAAATCAAATGCATCTTTAAACGTTTAATTCCTATTTCAATGTTTTAAATTTAAAATAAAATTCAAGTTTTAAAGTTTAATTCGTATTTCAATGTTTTAAATAAGCCAGTGATTCACTTGACAAAACCAGGACTTTTGGAAACAAGACAAAATTGCTGCAAATCTGTCCCCACTAATCTCTCGCCTGTAAAGCAACCCATGAAGAAATTATTTCAAACGGCTATTTAAAAAACTCAGAAAGAGGGGGAGATATGCCAGGATGACGAGAACATTTAAAATTAACAAATTAATATGACAGAATGATCAAAATAATAAGCCATTAAATTCCTATGGAAAATGTTTTTGGTTCAACTCTTTCTTCTTGCCTATGGATCCTTATTAAATTAACAGAAATCGTTTTCCATGGCACATGGTGAAGATCGACGCTGTTAATCATTTATTTAAAATTCGTTCGGTATAATCACACAAGCAATACAAAAACACCATTTTTTTGAAAATATCAACGAAGTTTCCTTCGAAATGTGAACGAGAGAGAAAAAAATAAAAAAACCTCTAAAAACCCCACATTAAAGGCCATGCAAAGATCAAAACCAAAAGTTTATGAATTATTTAACCGAAGCTCCTTCACGGCCTAAAATTATATATACTTTTGTTTGAAAAAACATTATAATTTTGTTTCAATTTCCTATGCTAAAAATCCAGATAGCAAATATGCAGGAAACATAACTTTCAAGTTATAATTTTATAACTATTTAAAAACACCTTTCGATCGCAACAATCTACAAATATAAGTCTACAAAAGTTTCCTCGGTCATTACGTCGCGCTGGAGGCTTGGGAAAGTCGATTTGCCGGTCTTTGTCCAACTTATTGCACTTATTAGTTGGCGGACTGGAGTGAGTCGAGCCATGTGCCCACGAAAGCCTTGTGCTTTCGGTGGCTTCACTGCCCCAAAGCCAACATGAACACGTCACCAAACACTCAAACATACATACCGTCTAAATTGTCTAATTGACAGATACAGACGTTAATTAAACCACACACACACGCTCGTTCATTACGTATGTAACATTTGGTTTGCATTATAAGGAGGCTAATCAAACCACACTCGTTCTTTACGGGATACGAAGTGCTGGAGGTTGTATACAATATTTATTGCTGGTCGAACATTAAACCCCAAAATTGATATGGAATGATTTCAAAAAATTTTTAAAGTGCCTACCATTACTCCCCCCGGTCATCAGGTTTTTTGAAAACAAAGTTGAAAATAGATGTTGTAGGGGCGGTGAAAGGGGGGAGCGAGTGCTGCTAGGCAGTTTTGGGGAGTAACGCGTTACATGTAAAGCGTTACTGTTATTTCATTACAATTTTTGGTAACTAGTAACGTAACGCGTTATTTTTGGAATAAGTAACGTAACCTAGTTATTTTTTTTTGAGTAACTGTAACGTTTTTTCCATTACATTTTTTTTAATAATTTTTTGTTAAATATATTTTTACCGTTTTAAGTTAAATTTTAAATCAATGAAAAACTTTTGTTTCTATGGCTTAGCAACCCTTGATCTTTGCTATTTCGGTCTCGTTTATATCCTTTTTTGTTATCGAACGCTTGCTACTGAAAAATAGACGAAAAAGTTTATTCAAAAGATAATTGGTGTTTGAGTACATTTATTTATCTCGAATCTAAAACTGAGAAAAATATTGTGGTAAAATGTAAACTATGCTTGAAAAAAATTAAGCTAAGCAGTTCAGCTCGGCAAAAAATATAAACTCCAATCTGAAGAAGCATATCAAAAGAATTCATCCTTTATTTTTTCCTCATAGGCTAAAGCCCCTAATGGATTTAGAAAAAGGAAACAATCTGACAGTGATGGGCACTAACTACTTAAATTGTAGTTATAACTACCTACAAACTACCTCATGACAGAAGTAGTTATAACTACATGTTAACTACTTTAGAAGAGAGGTAGTTATAACTACTTCGTTAACTACTACTAAAGTAGTGAACTACTTTTCAACTACTTTTTAAGAAAACATAAAAATGTATATAAATGTATATTTACTTATGCAAATACAAAATAAAAACAAAACAAATTTGCCCTTAATGGATATAAAATATTATTTAATAATGAAAACAAAATGTTATCTAATTCATACATAAAATTTGAATTACGAACAAGTAGAAAAATTGTTCAAACTGGAACGACTCTTCAAAAATACCATACGATTAAACAAAGTGTCAGTCATTTTGCATCTCTGTAGCGGTAACAATGGAATGATCCAGCAATACTAAATAATCGTACAACAGCTGAGCTGCTGGGAAGCGTAGAATTTGATTTTATGAACGCGCTCTGTATAGATGGATAATCCTTTAGTGATTGAACCATAGATATCTATGGATTGAACATTCGATGCTTTAGATCCCAGATAATCTTCCAGTTCTTTGCTAGGCAAACTCATACAAATCATCCCCGTCTTCATGTCTACTAAATTCAGTTGCAGCTGTGTCTTGTCGGCAGTTTCCACAAATTTCAGTAGTCTAATCTGCAAGTTGTTGAATATATGTTAGCACTTTCCGTTTGACATCCAATCTTTTGGCTCCCAATAGGAAATTTAACTTGAACTGTGGTAGAAGCACAGACGCAATCAAGTGTTCATCGTTTGTTAAGATAGACTGAAAGCGCTTCTTGATGCCAGAGGTCAAGGCCTCCACAAGAGGAGCTACCAATTTGTCTGTTGATCTTTCAAGTTTTGATCTCAATTCAATTATAGTCGGAATGATATGACCCAGGTATGTTGTCCTCTCCCCTTACCGTACATTGATGGCAATTACTATTGGTTTCATAACTTGGTTTAATGCGCTTTTGCATACCTATTTTAGTTTTGCTTCAGTCCTAATTAAAAGTAGTTAAATAATCGTAAATAGTTATAACTACTTAACTAGATCATAAAAGTAGTTATAACTACATGGCAACAACCTAAAAACAAAAGTAGTTATAACTACATGGCAACAACCTAAAAACAAAAGTAGTTATAACTACATGGCAACAACCTAAAAACAAAAGTAGTTATAACTACTGTATAACTACTAACAATGTAGTTATAACTACAGTAGTTGCAACTACAATAGTTAAAGTGCCCATCTCTGCAATCTGATGACCCAGAAATGGTAAGTTGTAAAACTTGTTGATTTTAAACTAACTTCCCGATGAGCTAAAGAATTAAAAATTTCAACATACCTCCGAACTGATTAACAATGCATTCTAACAATTTTTCGGATCGATTGGACAAAGTTTAATTAAATAATTATTTGTGATATTTTAGTCGAACTATTTATTGTCTATGCTAATATGCTCGTTGTTTATGTAACAGAATGTGGCCTACACAATCGGTTATATAAAAATGTGTCTTTAAAAAACTTTGTTTTTTGATTCACTTGTTTTCAATAAATTGCATTTAGTGTGTTAAAAACTTTTTGTGTTTTTCTTTAAAAGTTAAAGTACATTAATTTTGAGTGCCACTTATTACACGCAAGAGCAGGCCAGCGGCCACTTTTACAATGTTAGCAGCTCGCAGATAAGACTAGCAAATGCGATGATGGCAGTACTGCACCAACACGTTCCACAATTAAAGTAACTGCAAAGTAACTAGTTACTAGTTACATGTTTTAGTAACTTGTAACTCTAACTAGTTACATTTGAAATGTTGTAACTTGTAGCTGTAATTAGTTACATTCTCAAAAAGTAATTAGTAACTGTAACTAGTTACGTTTTCATAGGGCAACATAACAATTGCTGCGGTACGTTGGAAACGTGACGATCTCTGCATGATGTCCTAGATAGAACTACTGGACGTGAAGCTCGTTAGCGCTCATTACCTACTAAGCCTATTTTTCACGGGGTACCCCTGCATAGTACAGTTTATTGGTGAGGTCTACTCATAGGCCTTTTGGCCTGCGCGTTTACGTTATGCGCCTGCCATACTAATGGCTATCGCGGCAATCGCACAAGCGCTGCTAATAATGAACTATTTTCTTTTATTTATTTCAACAATAATCACAATTATTTGGTTTTTCTTTCAATTTGGATTGGATTTAAGGGAGACGCCTACGGCCCGCGCCCACCTGTCCCGGCCTCCAATAGAAACTTTTTTATTTATATATACAAAACGTCAGCGGCGGATCCAAGAATTTTGTAAGGGAGGGCTGAATTTTTTTCCAGTTTTTTTTTTTAATTTTGATTTCTGTCGTTATAAAGCCAATTGTAAGATATCTTAAATTTTGTATTTAGTAAAACCAAACAAAAGGAAATGAAATTAAACTTTTAATCTACTCACATTTTTCCCTCTTTTTTTCCCTTTCACTTTCCTTTTGTAATCAACACAAAACACCTCTTTTTTCATCATAGAGTTAAGTCATCAGACACTGAAAAACTAAAATTAAGTGAACCATGTAAAACTTTTGTAATTAAGCGGCTACTAATTGTTTGATTTTTTTATGAGAATAAAGATGATAATAGAAAATCCTTGACCACGTTCTTTTAAATACTTGATATGTGAAATATGTGTGAATTGAAAATATAAGATACTTTCGAATCAATATGGAAAAAACTAAGTTTTTATTATAACTTTTTACTTTAAAAAAATCAAATATCGTTTTTCTTGAATAAACTAAAAACTGGTGGTTCATTTTTTTACAAAAAAGTTCAATCCTCTGAATTTTCAACTTTGCACTTCTTAGGCCAATTTTGGGACCTCATTAAATAAAGGCTCATTTCTATTCTGATGTAAAAGTCAGAAGGAGAATACCCTCTCTGTTCCCTCCATATATGACGTCCCTGAACTTACAGCTTTTATTCATATTACAAATAATTACTATTTTAAGAACTTGTTGTTGAGCCGTCTAAACTTATTTAAAAAAAGGAGCATCTCCTATTCAACTTTTTTCCTGGACCTGCCGGTGAAAGTCTAAATGTTTTTTTTAGATATTATTTGAATTATATTTTGTATTAAATTGGTTTTAAAAAGGCCCGAAATTCTTAAATATCTGCTAATTATCAGAACCATTGATGGTCGAGAGGTGAATTTAGTAAAGATGAAGCCTCAGGATACAGACGAACAGAAAAAAATTGAAACTAATTAAAAAATTAATGTTTATTTTTTTAAACTTTTAAGGGAAGCCGGGTCCCCTGGGCCCCATGGATTCGCTACAGCAAAACGTGGATATCTTGATAAAGCTTTAATCATCTTTTCTATTGCCTTATAAAATTGTTTGTATAAGCGAGAAGGTCGCATCATGCATTTTCTTCCGAAAAACAACATTTAGCAAAGAGTAATTAAAGGGTTTCTCAGCTAGTGGTTCATACCTCTTGTGCTAGAGATTTTGACGCCCGTTGACAAGGTCTAACAAATGTGCTTTTAAAAATGCTCATTTGTAAACATTTCCTCTAAAAACAGCTGTATTCCGGGGAGGTGGAGTAGTGGATTGCACTTTTGTTTTCAAAAATAGCTGATAATTGGGCGATAATCGTAGGTACTTTTTCCAAACATTTTAAAAGGTCTTTGCTGCCCCTTCTAAATGGCGCCCGGGACACGCGTTCCTCCTGCCCCCTAGCTACAGCTTTGAAAATTGTTGCTAAAGTAAAATTTACAACTCATATTTCCTATGTGCAAATGCATAGCGCGACTTCTCAGAATTCTGTATCTGCCCCTGCGTTACCTACATGGGCAACTGTTGCCACGCTACCACCCACGTCGTTCATCATCTGAGTAAAATTACAATCGCCGTAAGCAGCATAAACGAGCAACGCAAGACGGAAAGTGAGCTACGAGCTGTTGTGACTGAAGCAATACATTGTGTGAGGTAGTCGTAGTTCAAATCATGAGGACGTAATAAACAACCAATCAGGAATGTTTCTCAACCAAAACGAATGACTCGCCAGACTTGTTCGATAGCTGCAGAGTCGGTCTCACTTGTCACAACTTCATCCTCCGCGTAGATTGTAGCACTTCCTCCAGTGCTACTATCTCTGTCTTTAAGGTGCAGTTGATATTAATATGTTCTATATATATATATATATATATATATATATATATATATATATATATATATATATATATATATATATATATATATATATATATATGTATATATATATATATATATGTATATATGTATATATATATATGTGTGTGTGTGTGTGTGTATGTGTGTGTGTGTGTGTGTGTGTGTGTGTGTGTGTGTGTGTGTGTGTGTGTGTGTGTGTGTGTGTGTGTGTGTGTGTGTGTGTGTGTGTGTGTGTGTGTGTGTGTGTGTGTGTGTGTGTGTGTGTGTGTGTGTGTGTGTGTGTGTGTGTGTGTGTGTGTGTGTGTGTGTGTGTGTGTGTGTGTGTGTGTGTGTGTGTGTGTGTGTGTGTGTGTGTGTGTGTGTGTGTGTGTGTGTGTGTGTGTGTGTGTGTGTGTGTGTGTGTGTGTGTGTGTGTGTGTGTGTGTGTGTGTGTGTGTGTGTGTGTGTGTGTGTGTGTGTGTGTGTGTGTGTGTGTGTGTGTGTGTGTGTGTGAAATTTTACACAACCTTGAGAGTCAATGGGGAAAGGTTTTTTGTGAAAAATTTTTTTAAATCAATCACAAAATAGCGGAGCGGGGGAGCGAGAGGAAACGGGAACTGGATAATGAGCGGGAACTGAAAAGCAAGCGGCAACGGAAAATCGACCGAGAGCGAAAAAGCGAGCGGAAAAGGGAAAGCAGTCGGGAGCGGGAAAGCGACCGGGAGCGATAAAGCGACCGGGAGCGGGAAAGCGACCGGATGCGGGAAAGCAAACGGGGAAGGAAACGAGAGCGAGAGAGAAAAACGATAAAAAAATCTCTAAAAACCCCGAGCAACGACGGCTATTTGACCATAAAGACTAAAATCATCGGTTGCATAAGTGATTCCGTTTTAATTATAATGAAAATTTAGAGAATTTAGAGCGTTTAAACTCTAATTTTGTCCGGTTTTTATAGCAACAAAATTGATGCACAGCTGAGTTTGCTTCAGTTATAATAAAATGTAATGAATGGATGCTCTCTGAACATCAACGTTGTGTAGAGACCAAAAGTGACAAACAATGGGAGGTCATCGGAGGAATTTGCATCTTGTGAATTAGACGTTGCTCCTATTGAATTAGATAGTTTTCAGGTAGATGACGTTTTTCAGGCTGACCATCAAGACACCAATAGTGTTGCCAAGCTGGATTGTGGTACTGACTATCAAGTACAGAATGAAGAGGATGCAGGTGATCCGTAGAATCGGGTGATGGTCTTGTAATGGTGTGTGGACTGAAGAATTTTAGGCACCTACTGGATAGTAGAAACATTACTACCATACCACGGGGCTGATTAAGTATTTCTTCTGCTTTGTTTTGCTGATATTCTTCATTGCAAATTTAAAATTTTGACCTTCCTCTTTCTGATTGTATGAAATAAACATTCGACAGATGCGCATGTGTGGTTTTTATTGGTTTCTTTCATTCAGCTACACTGTCTTTAACACCAAAGACACACACACACACACACAGATCAACCTAAACCTAACCAAAACCGATTTTAAGTCTGGTTTCGGTGCCTTTCTCCAGGCTTGGGACTGGCTTGCAAAAACAAGGCTGAGTTAGGGGGTGTGATAGTTAATTAGTATTTTTTATAGCTTTTTGAACTTTTATAACTTTTCTTAATTGTTTTTTTATTTTTGTTTATTCTATAGTTTATTCTGTTCTCCGCTTGGCAATAAGCCTGGCGCTTGCCGAAACCGATCGGTTAGCCCAAGTTAAATTAAAAACGTCATTTGATTTTAAGCAGTTTGATAATTTGTGCAGAAATAGAATAAACAGTAAATGGTCTATTGTGTTCACTAGAGCGTCGTGTTTAAAGGAAAATATCATACCAAATTATGTGAATATATATATATATATATATATATATATATATATATATATATATATATATATATATATATATATATATATATATATATATATATATATATATATATATATATATATATATATATATATATATATATATATATATATATATATATATATATATATATATATATATATATATATATATATATATATATATAACTTCAAGTTTTTTTGCGTGCATTTCTTCCAAGAAACAACGTTCGTGTGCCACCTGCTGACGTTTCTCAATTGAATAATCATGATGATGACGGTGATGATGATGATGCTCTTTTAATAAAAAAAGTCGAAGTAAACTAACTTACTATAAATTTATTTATTTCGTTTAATAACATCTTAATTAATTGTTTTTTTAACGTGGAAGAGAAAATAAATTAATCAAGTCAGATGAACTTCAAGTTATTAAAAAAAACTTAATTAAAATCACAATCAATCAATATTTATAAATCAACCTTTGATTGATAAATTATGTTCACGTATAAAAACAAACAACATTTTTTGGAATGTGTGTATATATATATATACACATATATACATATATATATGTATATATACATATATATATATATATACATATATATATGTATATATATATGTATATATATATATATAAACAATAAAACTTTTGTGGAAATTTCATAGAAAATTTAACCTTGGAATTGCAATATGAAGAAATATAATATCATGAAACAAATTGAACCCTGGAAACTACTATAAAAACAGTAAAACGTAGATGGTCCAATAAAAATAAATAATTGAACGTCCGGCTAAGGCACGCCTTGATTGTAAATAAAATAAAATAAAACAAGCAGAGAGCTGATGAAGTCAGCGCAAGATGAAAGGCAACAAATGGATTCCAGAGATGCAAAGGATGGGAAAACAATAATACATGGCCACGATGAGACAGGTAGTTGAACATCGTTGTTCTTCTGTGTCCGTCTGCCAAAAAAAAAGATTTTATATAATATATAATTATATATTTGTATAATAATTAGTTGAAATGTACTCAAAATGTGATTCAAACTCCAGAAGATTTATTACAAAAATGAAAATTCAAAGATCGCAAACAACAGAAACAAACAACAAAGAGAAATGCAAAGGTATCATTTAAATATAAAAAAGATTACAGGTAATGATTGAGGTAGCGTCTAGACACGACAGACTCACGCACATTATTATAAATACAACGCGCGCCCCTGGCGAACGAGCAAGAAATAAGCACTTCGTGAACTCGCGTTGTTCCTCTTATTTTTTTTACTGTTCATTCACAAATGCAAATTAAAATTCAAATCAATCAAATCTGAAAACGTTGAATCGCTTCGGTTTTTGTAGAGTCGAATTTTTTCAGCAATTCGCTTCATCTTGATCAGCCGGTTAATGACCTGACATGAAGTTATGTATTAATGTATTAATGTATTATTGT